>CM051692.1:1707564-1727564 GCA_028022725.1 Lycodopsis pacificus
CAGGAGGCTTTGGAGGCAAAATGAAGACAAGTCACTGATGGACCCTCTGTAGGGCACAACCACATGTTTCCCACACATCTGTCCCACTCCCCGACAAAGTGCTGATGCTGAAACATGTCAGTTATGTTTTAGGCCAAACACGACTATGCCACGACAATAAAGGCATGTTTATTGATTAGAATTGTGATTGTTGAGTTTACTTAATCGCCTATTTAATAGATGGGAAAACAGAAGGAAGCCTAAACCAGTTATTACATTTAAAGTGATTTAAAACCATATATATATATATATATATATATATATATATATATATATATATATATATATATATATATATATATATATATATATATATATATATATATATATATATATATATATATATATATATATATATATATATATATATATATATTAATATGAAGGGTTCAATTATTATGTGCAGCCAACACTGACTATTTTAATATATAACAATGTTTTAGATTCCCACTATTTGACATGCAAACAGCCAAACTCTGCATAATATAGCGTCTAATGATAAAGAACGCAATTACAAACCAAAGTGAGTTGACGTCAATCAATGAGTCCGAACTTTTGCAACCCATGCACTGGTTGTAATAAAACTCTGTCCTCAGATTATTAAAGTGTTTGCATGTTTAGGGGACTTATTCATATTTGACTTCTGGAACATGATTCGGTCAGATTACAGGGTCACCAGCAGGTAGGGCTGTAATTAAATGACAAACAAGCTAAACAAAGGAACAGACTGTCGGAAAAACATACAATATACATATATTTTGGAAACATTTCACATTGCTTAACGCTCATCAGGAGATCATTTCACCTGGACAACAAGACCACTTACTTGAGCTTGTTCCCCTGTTGAGGCCAGTGCGGAGCCTGCACCGGGAGCTGGTTCCTCTGAGCTCCCAGCAGCGGAGAGCCTCCCTCTGACATGGGGACCAGTCAGCCGCCCAAGTGTGTCTAGAAAGCGGCTGCCAGGGGTCGCCATCAGCCTCCCAGAAGCGGCTCCTGGTCGTTTGTTGCGGAGAGCGTCATCCCTGTGAAGTATGGCGGAGCTGTGGAAGGGAGTGATCTTTACTTGTGGCCTCTGGCCGCTCTCTGCTGCCTTCGCCTTGGCAGCAACGGGTGTCCCGGATGAGTGACTGGAGGGTCTTCTGCCTCGTCCAGGCGGCTCACCGGCTCCACTGGGATCCATCTCCGTCCTGGGGGGCTGCTCGTTGAAGCCGGTCAGACTGAGGGGGCCTCAGCACAGCAGCACCTGAGAAGTTTCAACAAGTTTCACTACATTCTCCAAAACAAACACGCTCAAAGTTAAAGACGCCCGGGCAGCTCTGTCGTCACCACAAAGTGCATACAGCACGTGCATCTGTGCAACATTCAACACGTAGCAATGCAGAGTGCACCAAGAACAAAATTATCACATATGTGCACGGAACTGGCTTAACCGTGGAAGAGCTCAGCCCGGTGGACCCGTATGAGGCGTCAACAGCTGGCAAACAGCACCGAGAGTTTCAACGAGGCCGCAGTGAAGAAGTTAAAGCAGCAGCGTTTCATCCTACCAGCTCCCGTCGGTGTAGCGCGAGGGACGGGACCATGGGACGGGACAGGAAGACACCAGCTTTCACTTCCGCCCGCACCCGCTCAAGCACGTGATGCGCTGTGTGCTCTGCGTTCATGTCCTCGTGGAGTCGGAAAGACTTCACCAGAAAGCTAACTGTATGAAACGCCACTGTCTACAATGAGGACAACGCTCACCATCGTAGTTTATATGATCTTGAATTTATTGAGATGGACGATACGATAAAAGTTGTTTTCGCGGGTTAAAACAATTGGATCAAAGCGAAACCGGAAGTAGGAAACAGTGAGCGCTCTAGTCGCCAGTTGATGATTTGGCGCAACTTATTTATATACAGTCTGTGGTACTGTAAGATATATGTTGAGTACGTTGAGAGCTCTCCGTGTAGCAGTGTTCAGTGTATGTTTGTGGTGCTTTTATTGTGGAGGATGAGACGGGAAGAGGAAAGAGGTTCGGAGAAGTGTGAGAAGTGAATAAAGTTGCTGCCATCTTGGCGCAGAATGCAGAGCCCTGTGTTTATTGTCTTATTATCCTAAAGCAGGTCTTCAACAGGGGGTCCGCGACCCCTAGGGGGTCCGTGGAGGTGCTGCAGGGGGTCCGCAAAATATTTGGTTGATTAGACAATTTATTTTTTCCCAAACATGAATGTGTCCATTATTTTAATAGTTCAGTACTGTATGAAAGATAATGGGTATGTTTATGCATGGCAGTGGCACTAATAGGCCATCACTCATTTTTCGTTTCCACATTTGTTTAAAATGAAAACATCAGTGTGAATAGCTTGTATGCATGATTATCATTAACAGACAATGTTGATATTGGCAATGGTATCAGCTGATAAGGTGTGTTTATAAATGGCAGTAGCTCAGCCTCCCTACTCACTGTACCTTGCACATGTTTAAAATAAAAACATGAATATATGAACCTGTGTATTATTTGAATAGCTTAGTATTGAATGCACAATAAAGAGGTGTTTATACATGGCAGTGGCCCAGTTTAATATAAAACACCCTGCTCCATCTCTATCAGTTTGGGGGTCCTTGGCCTGAGAAACGTTGAAGACCCCTGAACTCTTTGCTAGCAAGTGATAATATACTGTACACTATTTTTATACAATCATTGGAATCTAAAATAAATACCTGAAATACATATCGAAGGAAAAACATACTTTTAAGTTACATCCCTTTAAAAACACAAGTGTCAACTTAAAGAGCATCAGAAGGCAGAATCGTGTTCATGAAACAACCTCTTACTGCCAGAGTCAGAAATACGACGCACTGGTTGACACAAGTGATTTGAACAGATTTATTGTATTCCAGATAGCAGTTAGAAAACACTCAAAACAATAATAAATAATTAAAACGTTGCCTTTCTGCATGTTTGATGGATTTAACTTGATCAAGACATTTTGCAAATTACATCAATAATTGCCAAAGAAAAGCTCAAATCAGAGTGATGTCGCACTTCTGTTGACGATTAACAGAAAGCAGACAGCGAGGGAACATCTGGTATCTACAGAGCCAACACACATTGAGCAGGAAGAAGAACACACGAGCATCATTCTGTCTTCACAAGGACACGAAGCGAACAGACGGTCAAACATGGCAGAACTCTTCACAGGCTGAACGGGGTCATGCATTATATCCTTACACAAATATATATGTCGCAATATCTGGATCGTTCATTATCACCATAACGTTAAAACTCCGATCAAAGCCATATCAAACGGGTCTTTAATCCAGTCTTTAATATTCAAACTCAAAGTAAATGAAAAATACACCAGAAGAATAGAGATGATTTCACCTGTTTCCAGAAAGCAATATGGCTTCTAAGAAATATATATAAGACTTCAGAAGTGAACTTAAGACGAGATCGGTTTTCATTCATAAAACGTTCAAACTTGACATCACAGATGTCATCTAAGTGATTACTAAAGAACCCACAACTAAAAACAGGAGTCCTGTTGCTGTACAAATAAATGAAGTCAATTAAAAATGACATTCAGCATATTCCCCTTGAATTTCCTTTCACTCAAAGTGCTGAAGTACACCAGCAGTAGACAGACAGCTGATCGGCTGCGGCAGGTTTGAAGGAGAGAAGTGAAGGAACGGTTCACTCCAGCTCAACACACCCATTTCAAAATGCTGATTCTCGTACATTTAGAGACTTCAACCGAAATGAACCTCATCACACCAGGTTACATTAACATTCATGTGTTGCAATAGTTTTGTCAAAGTAAGTTAGAAGCTCTTAAAGTGGCAGGACAGCACTGTGCTGGGTATATAGTGACGTGGTGTCATGCTGGGGGGGGGGGGGGGGTTGCTGGTTCTTCATCCGCTTCATGTGTTGTAGCTCTCATCATAAGAAGGAGGAGCCTCTGTAACAGACAGTCATCAGCTGGTTATTACACAAACACTGTTACATGTTACACACGTGATGTAATGCAGACATGCAGCAGATGAGCCTCCTGAACGGCACTCTGTGTCTTTACTACCAGGACCGCCCTCTGTCTTTACTCTCCGTCTTTAGCTGATGGTCGTCTGCGTCATGTTTGTAGGAGAACATTTACCGGAAATAGAAATATTAAAATGTTTTTCTCAACACCCTTTAGTCTGGCTTTTAGCGCGGGACGAGTTGTATTACACGGTGTTACTCATTTAAATGTCCCTATTTATTTTAATGTTTTACTGATTATGTTCAGCACTTGATGTATGACTTGTGCTACATCAATACAGTTTGATTGAAGCCCAAACAACCTTTATCAATCTGCTAGGGCAGCCTGTATGACGCCTGAGAGGCAAAACCCAGAGCAAGCTAATTCCTCATGTCAGCATTTTGGTGAACTCTTGACTCGTCTTATCTGGACTGACATCCCAGTGAAGAAGGACTCCGGTCAACACAGTTATAGTAATCAAAGTCAGAGAGCCTGATGAAGCACGTTTTATACTGAAATGTCTAATAAAAGGTTATTGACTGATATCGTGGGAAATAAAGGAAATAGTGTTTCTGGAGCTTAACCCACGTTAGGGACTATATGGAGCCGCAGCTCTACCGCAGCTGTGAGGATGAAATGGATTCAACTTTGACTTTATTCCAATCGTCATGTCACAGAACATGTCTGCACTTCACCCATCCTGAGCACATCAGATCGACCGTTACACCCGACTGGTACATCGTGTGGAGTCTGGCTGAGATATAATGATCTGTAAACACGTGACTCTGGGGTCCGCAGTACTTCTCATTTCACCGTGAATGTAGAACTTGTACGAGTTGAATCTTGTAGGAACAGTGACACACTTTATCCAATAACTTAATTAGTGTTTTGATGTTTTCTTTTACACAGCTGAGCTCGGTTTATCCCAGCAGCACCATGTGCCTTAAAGATGATGAGTAAGTGTTAAACTCCGTCCTGAGTTACAGTGTTTTGTTCTTCCTTACAAACAACCGTGTCCAGTCTACACTGACGGTGCAGAGACAGCTGCCAACTGACCTTGTGGATAAGCAGAGGTGCCGTAGTCGGGAGGCAGGATGAGCGGTGTCGGCATCGAGCTAGCAGCGTTCTCAGGGGGGTACGGTGCTGTGGCTCCTGGCGGCCCACTGGCTGCAGGGCCGGGCCCGTTGTTCTGCTGGTTCTGGGGGAAGAAGAGGCCGGGAGCATAGCTGAAAGCATTGGGTGACACCAGCTGAGACTGGCGCTTGTTGGGGAAGCCGTCGTCCGCTTGAGTCCCGCCCTCTGCTCCCTGGTGGTCCTCAGCTGGAGGAGCGCTGGGGGAACTATGGGAGGACATCCTGGAGCGAGGGGTGGGACGAGGAGCAGGTTTTGGGCCATGGCGAGGGGGCAGAGTGGGGGTGGAGGTGGAGGTGGAGGAGGCTCGTGCGTCTTCAGCTGCAGCAGAGGAGGGAGCAGCTGCTCTTTTGGACGGGTGCAGTTTTTTGTCCAGGGAGACGTTCCCGATGTGGATGGGTAACGTCAACAGGACGTCTGGAGACTTGAGACTGACCTGAGTAATGAGGACAAGAGAACCTTAGGTTCCCTGGAGGAATACAGAATGTGAACCCACAACATACTCTTCTGTTTAATCCTCGTTCTTTAGAAAACAAAACTCAAAATGCACAGACACACAGTGTGTACTGTATATATGTTCAGAGCAGCACATCTAAAGATCTACAAGGAGACCTGGACCAGGTTCCCTTTGTTCACTGTATGTTCATCACCAAGAACGCAATATCAACGTTTCAGAGTTGCAGCAGACATCTAACAGATACTGTACTGACTAGATACTTGTCCTGTGTTCTATAGATTCTACAGATAGAAAGTCAGACTTAAGCCCTCTCAGACACCTCTCAGGCACAGTCACTGCGTCTTCTTCTCATTCAGACGTGATTGTTTCAAAGAGAACAGTTGCTGCATGATATCTGGCAGCTTAGATGGAGCGGTTGAAAAGTCAATGCCATGAAGGGAGAAGCTTGTTTTCTGTTCTCTCACAGGCTTCATCAGCCATGGCAGCAGATCTAACGACCCCCTCGTGTAAATCAATGAAACTAATTAAAATACTTGTACAAATGTCTTACTATCTTTAATTAGGCGAAAACAAGAAGTGAGTTCAATCGGTCTGGGTATAGATCATCTTTACATTCAGACTTGCACCATGTTGGAAGTGTTACAGAGATAACACTGGCCGGGCACAGTTAGGTTCCATTGTGACGATATAAAGAAAGGGATTGACTAAGTTATGTGGTTAAGAACAAGTGGGACAGGCCAACATGCTCACATAATCTATTTAAGAGACTTTGGTGTTCCACCGTATCAGATGTAGCACTTGGGTGAAGAAGCAGCGATCTGAAGGCTTGTTCGGGTCTAGTCTCACATCATGCACTAGTTAGTGAGGCTCTCTGAGCTGTGATGAGTCCTGGAACCTGGTTTAAACATTTCACATTGAGTGTTTAAGTAATGTGCAAATTAAAAAACTTGTTTCTCTAAAATGTTGCTTCAAAATGAGAGATTTGAAATCCGTCTAAACTGCTGGCTGTTGAATGTTTCAGTGTCCTTTCTCTCACAGCAGTCTAGAAGCTGAAGCGCGATGCTGTGGTTCATTGTTGTGTTCACCAGAGAATCTATTCTTCTAAACGTCCGTCTGGGATTGTGAGCGTTGCTGTTTATAACGGAGGATTGCTGTGAAGTTTGAATTGCCTTGTTGTAGTTAAAGAAATGTCAATGTTGCTGGATTACTAACTCAGTTTTTCTTTTCAGTTTCGTTGTTTGACCATGTTTGCAGTCATGTTTTTGTTTTTCCATGTGGCAGTGTGTAATAGGAAAAAATGTTTTTATTATGCTCTCTGCTTAGTTCTCCTTAGACTGAGAGCGTCTGCTGTATCATAAATCTCTACCTTAAGATAAACATCCACATAGCTGTAACATAAACCTGCATAAACCTTTATTTGAACCTAAAACATTAGTTTTGCATCCAGGTGTCTCGTTATCTGTTATCTGGCTATCTGTTATCCTGTGCATTGTCTTCTGTCTTCAAGGACGGAGACACAGAGGTTTTGATTACGGTAATTTCCTTTGATGAGCCTTAGCTGAAGGGCATGACCCTCTGCAGGCATATATGATGTGGGATTTGTAAACAGGCCATAAAGCGCCTTCAGGTTATCGTAAAGACAAGGACAGAAAACATCTGCCATTACTTGTTTTCTTATCCTGTCCCTTTGTTTACGAAGCAAGATTACAGCATGTTGGCGGAGCATAAATGTCCATGTATTTGACTGTGTTGGTAGAGCACCTCACACAGATGATGGTGAAGTATCTGTGAGACTGTGTTCTCTTTGCTTGCAAGCAAATAAATTAACTATTACAACTTTGATCGTTCATCCAGACTCCGTTTCATTTGACATTGATTTGATAACACTTTTCTCCCGAATAGTTTAAGAAATATTCCACAACAAGTGATAGATGACCGATTGTTTGTCCAACAGTCAAAAACCTGCAACACGTTCTCATCACAACTAGTCACATTTTCACCATTCGTCTGATTATCTCACGTTGAGTTCTAACGCGCTGGGCAGCCCAGCACACGGTGACAGTGAACTACATTCACTGTGTCACTAAACTCAGAGTATTCTCTCTGCATGTCTAACAATCACACAAATGGGTTCACACTAGTTATTTGAAAGCCACTGAAGGGTGCGCTGTGCGTGTCATCAGACACCGAGGGAATGAGAACAGGCTGAAACAGGCTCACCGGGACCACTTCTCAAGAGAAGAGTTCTGAAAGTGAAACAGAGGATGAACATATCTTACTTTGACATAATATTCAATCTTTATAAGATCACAGCCAGCCAGGGAGGACTGAGGAAGAGGAGGAACGATGATCTGCTCCTTCCACTCCAACTCCTTGCCGGCCTTTACCACCCCCCCCTCCACCTCCGCTATCGCCCTCACATCATGGGTGGGCCTCTTCATCGCATAGGTGACTCTCTGAAAGCACAGGTGGACATGAAGAGTACAGTGACTGGGGAACAAGGGACAGACCACCACGGAGTACGCCACGGAGTACGCCACGGAGTACGCCACAAAGTACACCACAAAGTACACCACGAAAATAGAGAAATCAGCAACAGAAAAAGATGAAAATAAAATGAATCAAATCACAAGTTCAATACATTACAAATAAGTGTAACATATTTTACACTTGTCTATATTGGGAGATCTGGATTCGTACTATCTGGAGGTAGTTCTTTGATACAGTACATGTGGGTCCAGAAGCCTGAACAGGACCTTCTCCTGAGCCAGAACTAAGTGTTTACCTGCATGAGGCTGGCGGCCATGTTGCCTGTGGTCTTCCCCGACTGGTTGTGGATGTTGACCAACACCTGGATGACCTGGCCTGGTGTGTAACCCTTCATGTTGGACTGGGCCTTCAGGACCACTGTGCCCGTTTTCAGCAGCATGTAGGAGAACTCCTGCTTCACTTCAGATGAACAGGTTCCCTGCATGGAGAAGGGCAGCGACACAACGCCAAGACTTTTAACAAGTCTCACATCGATACAGGTTCACTGAAGCAACATTCACATTCGCTCAGTGGTTTCATCTGCTCGTTCTACTACGAGGTGGATGACGAGATGCATAGAGATCAATCTCATGAGGGTGTCGAGCACAGAGCAGAGTCTAGACATGGTTATCACAGCTTAGCATGAAAACTAGAAGCAGTAGAAACACCATCATGTTGATGCTATTTTGCAGCGATGGATGCTTTTTGAATCACTCCGTCAGTAGCGGCTGTGCGAGCAGTGGAGAAAGGTGTGACAGTGCTGCTGACTAGTGACTGTTGCTCTGTTTAATATGTATTCATGCAAAGAGTGCATGAAGACTTATTCAGGACTGGAGACGTGTTGGTTGGTCTTGACTTGGGACTTGAGTCAGGAGTTTCTCACCATTGTATCCATACAGAAAACCGAATCTCAAAAGCATCATCAGCCCCCAGTATCTATATGGGAAGCTATTTATCGGCAGAGTCATCGTAAGTATTTCACGCTTTGGTGGCCTGAGAGATAAAACAATGACTCAGTGTTTGGCAATGTAATCACAGGGTGGAAGCTGAAGCTGGAGAGCAGCTTGAGACTAAAGGTTGCTGGTTCTACTGACCAGTGACCACTTCACCTACATGTTAGTCTGTTCTTGTAATCTGGTGATTACCTAACTGGGCAATAATGCAGAAGCTGAAGACCGACTACAGTGGAGCTGTAGAAGAGCATCATGAGTTTACTATGAAGCCCTGTGAGGTATTAATATTGCCCCGACTACACACCCTAAACCAACCGAGCATCCGGAGGAAGTGCAGTAGTCGCTCGGCTTGTCGGTGTATTATCAACACACAGATCTGTCAGCCTGCATCTGTCCCAGTGACACAGTAACACACTGGAATCTGTCCACCAGAAAACCTCAAATCTATCCCATATTGTCAGGGCTCAGCAAACGTATCCGACAAGCCAGACTCCAGGCAGAGGCCCACAGAAGTTCTGGATAATGAACGGTCTTTTGTCTAGAAATAGTTCCAACCCAGAACCACCCACACACACACACGTCTCACCCATATGTCTGGCACTTCATTCAGGTTGAGGAGGCTCAGGAGGTAGAAAGCTTTCTCCGTGCTGTAGTCTTTGCCAAATCGCGGCGTTTCAATAAACGCTCTCACTCTGTAAACGATGCGACCGTAGTTTCCTTCAAAAGACGTTGGAGCAGATTCTGTGGGAAAGAAGTCAAATCAGTATCAGTGTTGTCACACGTTGTCCAGTCAAACTCATCTCAGAGATTTGGCATGTTTTGGAGAACATTTGCAAGGTTTCTTTCTGCCTCTTTCAGTCGAGGATTATGGAAGCAGCGTTTTGTTAATCATAAGCAAACTCAGGAGGCAGACAGTCTCAATACACAGCAGCAGACTAGGGCCGTCTTTCTACATGTGAAAGTTCTATTGGGATTGTTGAATGACGCGTTTAATGTCTTCATATTTTATGACACGATTACCCTAAACAATATGGGAAATATGTCTTATTGTGGTTGTATAAATGTAATTTGAGGAGCTGTTAGATGCTTGTAAACCGCCCTGTTAATACAGGTGTGTGTGTGTGTGTGTGTGTGTGTGTGTGTGTGTGTGTGTGGGAGAAGAGAATACAATGTTTCTGTAAGTTGTCAATAACAACTCGAATGTCAGCATTATGAATAAAGCTTTAAACTAGTCGGTATAGCTCTGATGAGACCAATTTAAAATATATATATACATATATACACATACATATATATACACATACATATATATGTATACACACACACACACACACACACACACACACACACACACTATTATTGACTTTCTCCAGACTCTCCTGTAAAGCAGACTTAGACAAAGCAGTGACAGCAGCCATTTAACCCCAACGTCATGGATCAACTCCAGCCTTGTGACCATTGTTTCATGGCGTTCCCTTCTCTCCCCAGTCTGTACATCCACACTGTCAAATAACGGCAGAAATGCCAAACCGATCATCTTAAAACAACCGAGCGTGTAGAGCGTGTCCTGCAGCTGCACAGTGAAAGCACACACGTAGGTGAGATCTGAGACAGATTTAGATCTGAGAAAGTGGAATAACCGGTCGGGTTGCTCTTGAGTTTCTGTTGTGCTTCTCGTCACACTAACTAGGCTTCACCTGGTAAAATGAACTCAGCAGGTGAGTGACAAACAAAGTCTCAACACACAGAATCAACATGGCAACGATGTGCAGACAGGAAGTGAGGGACACGGTATGTGTTCACGATGTTCACCAAAGATCAGGAGGTGACAAAAAAGCCACAAAATAATACAATTCTGAAATGGTTTATGATAAGAAACTCAAAGTGGACGGATTTGTACAAACATATTTATGGAAGTTATTACGCATCACAAGGTACGAATCTTATTACCAAAAGACAGAAATGCTTTCTCATGATCCCATTGAGCGAAGTCATCATCTTTAACCAACTATCAGAACATGTGACATTAGAACGACAGTCACAATGATCTCACTGTTGAAGAGTCAGAGGTTTGCTGTTGTCGACAGGGAGTGCAGTGGAATAAATAAGTGGAACAAACTGTTGCTGACGTCACGCTGCAGGCATCCGGTGACGGGAGGTGGTGGACGGAATCTTGAGGGGAAACGTTGGCATAAGGGACACGCCCCTTACCTCTTTTATTCACATGCTACTTCAGATCACTTTTAATAATTGATCCTGTTTTGTGTCTCGAAAATAGTAAAGTCTTTTGCAGGAAGTGCTTCCTGAAGCAGTTTTCTTCTCCATTAATAGCAGCTTTATAACCTCCCTTGTCACCCAAGGTATATTATGAGGGGAAATTTATATTTGTTTACAGGGAATGAAAGCTCTATTTTCACACGTTACTCTGGTATCCTGTCAGACAGACATGTCTCCGTGAAACACAGCAGGTTGCTCTGTGGGGATTGGCGATCGTATCTCAAGTAGGCTGAAAACTCATCCACCTAATTAGCCAAGGAGCGGACATTCCCCATCATAGTGGAGTGTAGCACAGGTTTGTACCCCCGCCGACTGTTGCTGACCTGGACCCCGGCTCTACGGCCTCTCCTCCTGGTCCTGGGCTTGGTATCCGACAAATCAAAGTCCACATCCTGTCCACCTGACGCAGGAGGCCGCAGCTGAAGAAGCTCTTGCCGACTATAGGTGATGAAAGGTGCGCCTGGTTCGCTCCCGAAGTGTTTGAGCCGCTCTCCAAACAATGCAACAAAGCCACAGGAGGCAAAAGTTTGATCACGCTGATGATCATGAATCAGAAGGCATCGAAAACAATAAAAACACATCAGAACTTTAACCACAGACGCTCAGGTGGCAGAGTCGTCGGCAAGGGGGCGGCACCTCTAGGTTACTCTCCTCCAATCACAAGCACTCATTTGCCCACTGAAAATCTACATTAGCCAAACAGGACGCGTCTACGTGATCACATGAGAACTCCACAGTATATACAGGCAGGGCCATAAGTATTTGGACTATAACACAATTTTTCTAATTTTGCTTATTTACACAACTCCAATGGATTTGAAACTAATCAGTCAATATGTGGTAGAAGTGAAGACTTTCAGCTTTAATTCAATGGATAAAACAAAAAAATCACAATGACCGTTTAGGAATCACAGCCATTTCTACACGGTCATCCCTATTTTCAGAGGCTCAAAAGTAATTGGACAAACTAACATAATTGTGAATATAATCATTATTTTTAATACTTGGAGGAAAGTCTGGCTCCATAGACATCACCATTAACGGTGAATTTCCTCCCTGGAGATGCTTTGCCAGACCTTTTACTGCAGCCTCCTTCAGCTGCTCCTTGTTTGTGGGTCTTTCTGCCTTCAGTTTTATCTTCAGTAAGTGAAAGCCTGCTCACTTGGGTTGAGATCATGTGACTGACTTGGCCATTGAAGAATATTCCATTCATTTGCCATAAGAAGCTCTTGGGTTATGTTCACAGTATGTTTTAGGTCATTATCCATCTGCACTATGAGGCTCCATCCAATCAGTTTTGTAGCATTAGGCTGAATCTGAGCAGATAGTTTAGCCTTAAACACCTCAGTACTAATCTTGCTGCTTCTATCAGCTGTGACATCACCAATGAACACCAGTGACCCAGTTCCATTGGCAGCCATACATGCCCATCCAAAGCACTGCCTCCACCATGTTAGACAGATGATGTAGTATGCTTTGGATCATGAGCCGTTCCTTTCCTTCTCCACACTTTTCTCTTCCCATCATTCTGGTACAAGTTCATCATGGTTTCATCTGTCCAAAGAATCTTTTTCCCAAACTGGTCAGGCTTTTTCAGATGTTTTCTGGCAAAGTCTCATCAGACCTTCCTGTTCTTCAGTGTTACCAGTGGTTTGCACCTTGTTGTAAACCTTCTGTATTTAGATTCCAGAGTGTTCTTGACTTCAGTAGATGTTATGAAGGGGTTTTTCTTCACCACGGTGCACCAATTTTTTAAACCTAATAATGTTCTCCTTCACTTGCATCGACACATTTTGGTCCGCATGCTGAGAGTTCCATGGACCAACTACCAATATAACATTTTGAATCCTATCGTCTGCATCATTCGTCATGAAATAGTGACAGAACAAACCACATCTGGCCATGAAAATAGTTTGTCAGACAATTGTCCAATTACTTTTGAGCCTCTGAAAATGTGGGTGGCTGTGTAAAAGTGGCTGTAATTCCTAAACGGCTATTGTGATTTTTTTGTTTTATCCATTGACTTAAAGCTGAAAGTCTTCACTTAAACCACATGTTGACTGATTAGTTTCAAATCCATTGGAGTTGTGTAAATAATCAAAATTAGAAAAATTGTGTCATAGTCCAAATACTTATGGCCCTGACTGTAAGTCAACACACCCCTCTGCTTCTCTTCAGTGGAAGGCAATCTGCCCACTGACTGCTCATCTCTGCAAATGGAGTCATCGGCAAAACCTTGTCGGTGCCCGTCATGTCCCGGCCTCACTGCTCGGACAGATCTTCATGCCTGCTCCGGGCGCCTTAGCATACACCACACAGTGTTCAGCAGCCACCGACCTGCCGAGTCTGAAGAGCGTTGCCCGAAATTCGACGCCAGAAGCAGAAGGATCATTTCAGACGCTTTGCTGTGATGAGAGCGAGCCCGAGCCAGACGAGGTAGAGATCCTCACCCCAACGCTTGGCCACTGCCTCTGGTCATCCCTGCCAAGACATCGGCTTCGTCTGCAGATAATGACGACGACAATATGTCATCAGTATCCACAACATCAGCATCCCAAGTCCACCGCCAACATCTCTCCGTGGGGACATCCTGCTCGTGATGGAAACTAGGGCGGGACGGCCCACAGTGAGTCGCTCGTCCTCTAATACAGTTTTACGAGTAGTGGCAATGCAGCTGCGTGTTAACAGAAGGGATGGATAGGGCACCGAGACAGCTTTATTTTCTCCAGTTCTACAGCGTTCATCCTCCGCTTATCCAGCAGAAATGCAGGACCTGTTATAGAAGAAAGCCGTGTCCTTCGTCCCCATTCACCACAGAAAGAGAGGCTTTTACCAGTGCATGTCCGCAAGACATTCGGTTTGTTAACCATCAACCATGAAGTTACTGGAATTGGTTTCGTCGGCCAATTGCTTGCGAGGCTACCCTCAGATCAAATCCCCACTTTGTACCCAAGAACGTGAGGAGTCCTTTCAGGCTGGAGGTTCTACAGCTGGATGCTTTTCGTCTTCCACCCCATGTGGGGAAGTTAAATCTGCGATTCCCAGTTTGTGCGTTAGCATGTTATGTTGAACGTACGGCCCCCAACAGCCACGCTGAACAGCTCTGTGTACTTCAGGGATGGCATCCAAAAAACACCCAGAGCGATGGCTTTGTCAAAGTGTCTTTGGGCAAGACACTGAAGCCAGAGTCGCTCCCGTAGGCTGTGCCTGCGGTGTGTGAATGCTAGTGCTGATGGGCAGGTGGCACCTTGCATGGTAGCCCCTGTCATCGGTGCATGAATGGGTGTGAATGGGTGAATGACCAGCACTTGAGTGGTTGTAGGACTAAAAAGGCGCGGTGAGAGTGAAACAAAACAGTTCAATTGTGTCTCCTTAAACCAAAACTATGAGCTGAAAAAGACTCAAATGTTGCTCACAGACGAGGAACTGCAGAGTGGTGATCATTGCCTGTTGGTTATTTCAAATAAGTGACCTCATTTATATTACACACGGTCATTGGATCCACTGTGATGTTGATGAGAGCAGCTTTTAGGTGTTGCGCTGTGAATGTTGATCTGAAATTGTCAAATTCAATTCAATATTTTACACGACACTCATAAGCCCAGTGAATGATGGGACAAGAGCCCCATCCTCACAGCTGCTGAACCACAAGACCAGTAGAGTGAATATCAACATGCCTGGACATGTCTGTCTGTCTGTCCACACACACACACACACACACACACACACACACACACACAACTCCACACTCCTACCTGGTATGAGGAACTTGAAGGGGAACGTGTGTTCTCCCTGTTTCATGGTTCCTGTAGGAGACAAAGAGAGCACAGAGAGATCAGCTGAAGCAGCAACAATCACTCTGCTGTTCCCACCAGCCAGGTATGCCTCCGGGCTGCATGCAGCACACACAGTGGCAAATAGGAACCTTCCCGACTACAGGCCTCAAACACTGACTTTTTAACCTTTACATTGTGGAAAATAAAACTATTGTTTCGTTGCCATAAAATGTGTCTAAGATCTGTCCCAGTGAGCACTAACCCGGATTTCAACGTTGATATCTGGTTGATAAAGCGTTGATATGGGGTCTGAACGTCTAAGACGTATTTTAACCGTCTTTTGAACCGGCTAAATTACGGTTACAATATCAACCTGTCACAAAACACCAATTTCTTTTAAAATATTGATGGTTTGTTCAGTTGTAGGTTGAAAGAGACGCGATTTTGGTTACTTTAAACGTATTTCTCCAAAATCATATTACGCTGTCCGTTCATATGTGGTCTACACGAAGACGTTATTTCAACGCATTCAATGTTTCATATAAAACGTCGTAAATATGGAACTATAGACTGTGTGCTGTCAACAAGAAGCTCCCAGGACATCATAATGAGAGCAGCGCACATTATGTCTGTATATGTTCACTAAAATACAACTCAGTGTTTACTGCTGGAATACGCATGCGCACGGACTCTGCATTTTACTAAGTAAGAGATGGCTGGAAACACGACAAGGTTTGAGCTCGCTAGCTCTTACTGGGTGATGAGGAAGTGAACGAGCTGACGGAATAAACAAGGCTTCACGCTAACGACGTACTCTGTAAGTACTTTAACTACTTTATTCCAATATTGCAAACCGAAATATCATTACCATACCATTAATATCATGTTGCTCATCATGCGGGCGAGGCTGCTAGCTTGTTAGCATGTAGCGTTAGCATGTTACGAACAGTAAACCTAAACAGTAAACAGTAGACATGTGTGCTAGTTAATGTACTGTACTACCGTTAATACGATCCGATCATGGTCAAAACATTGTTGTTTGGGTTATGGCAATATATAAACATTGTTGTGTAATATCCAGGTCAGCATCGTTCCGTTGAAGACAGGTCTATGGTCTCCGGTGTAGAGACATTCAAAACTGGTCTAAAAGTCAATATGTTTTTTAATACTTGTTTTATTTACAGATGTCCAGCTTGAAAATATGGCAGGTCTCCTGAAACCGGCTCCTGTGTGGCTTTGAAAACGACATTTAAAGAAGGAAAAGGAGATAATGTTTTTTTATAAAGAACATTGTTTATAGTTATATTGTGCTTTAATAAATACAAATTAACTGTTGCTGTGTCACTTGGTCTTTTGTCCTGTAAGTGGAAACTGTTGATGTGTTATATACCCAGAAGCACTGTAAGCATTTCGGCGCTGAATCCACGGTTAAAACACGGTGAGGTTGAATACACTGATAAATGTGGATGTGGTTTCTTAGTAAGCCTTTAAATCATGATATATTAGTATTAGCACAATGCAGAGGACGAAAAATTATAGTATTGCAAATCAGGTTTAAATCTGGTCTAAGCTTCAACGTTGAATCAACGTCTACAAATAGTCGGCGAAAAAACTTTCACTTTTGAACCAATTCTGAAAGTCTTTTCAACGACGGGCGTAGACGTCTTTTAGACGTCTATTCAACCAAAAAATGCTCACTGGGGTGAGTGGATCGTGTTTCACCGTCTGTGGTAAACCAGCGCACGAGCAAATATGTACGGCCAGCTGAGCGATCTGATCTGTGACTGGACTCTATGAACAGTGATGATGTGGTAAGCTGCACTTATCGAATACTAACAGCAGGATGGATCAAACCCTTGGATGAATAGATGGATCACTTTTGTAGCAAGTACTTCGATTGTTGGGCTTCGTACCTTTATCTGCAACAGAGACGGTGCTGTTGAAGTACTGCTCCTCCTCGGTCCATGCGGTGTCATTGACCTTACTGGTGATGCCACAGAAACCATTGCAGTTCACTTTGATGGCTGCAAACAAGAACACACAGATGTGTAATGTTAGCCACAGAGCCAAGCTAAGCAGCTGCACCATGAAACAAGCATTACACCAGAACAAGAGAAGAGATGCCCACCGGGACCCTGAAACATAGCGCTGCTACAGAAAGTACAGCAGCGACTGAGAAAGTACAGCAGCGACTGAGAAAGTACAGCAGCGACTGAGAAAGTACAGCAGTAACTATGAAAGTACAGCAGCAACTAAGAAAGTACAGCAGTGACAGCTGAGCAAGGAAGCATGAATCCAGCAACTTGACTTCGTTCACCGTTGGATTCTGGATCAGTTTTAGTCCAAAACACTGCATCGTGATCATGACTCCATACATAACTCTGCATAGTCTTAACTGTGGCCAACATGCGCACGTTACTTTGATCCACTGTGCATTTCAATCTTCTCGTTATTGACTTCTTCTCCCCCTGAAGCTGTGCAGCGACAGCGTTGGGCCTCTATGGTGCCTACAGTGTAGACTCTGCCATAGAGGCAAAATAATGACCACGATGAGACCTTCCATGAAGTTTACCGCGACGATATGTTGTGTAAAACGCATACAAGAATATCAAGACTTGATACGTATCGCACACAAAGGGTTGTGATCAGGTGCTGTTTCACAGTCTGGCTCCACATCCTGTCTTTACTGTGGGAGCCATCACACGCCTTCTGAGCAACAGAGTGAAACACCTTGTCTTGTTTTCATGGACCAACAAAAAGCCAACACTCATTTCATTGTTGGAATGCTGTTAAGCATTCCAACTATTGTTCTTCGAATCTTTATTGTTGGAATGCTGTTAAGCATTCCAACTATTGTTCTTCGAATCTTTATTCCACTATTTCTTCCGTCCCCCGTTTCGTCGGCACGCTTCTTCTCCTTCATATTTTAAGCTACAGAAACCGTTCAACTCTCAAAATGTTCAGCTTTTTCAGCAGAGGGGTGCTATATCTCTTCATATTTCTAACCTTTAAACTTTGAATTATTAAGCTTTTAGCAACTTTTTTTTGAATGGGTTTCTATGGAGAAGATCCTCTTAAATCCTCAAATCCTCTTAAACTTCTTCAACTTTCAAATCCTTCAACTTCCTCATACTTTCAGCTGAAGACACCATTTCAACTTTCAAATGTTGAGACAACTCTGAACTATTGCCGCATAATTCAGCTTTCCGATATCTTTTAAACTTTTTGAACTGCAGCAATTTAACTTTTATGATTTTTCAGCCCTTTTCTGACTTTATAATGGGTGTGTATTGCGCAGCTTAGAGTGCGTGATGTCACCGCTAGAGTGAAGAGCAGCTTGAGATTCTTGTGAAAAAAACATTTGTGTTTTGCCACTGTGTCCACAATCTCCACTCTTCATGCATAATTTCTGGATGTAAAAGTAGCTAATATTGTCCTTGTCGTAGAAACATTACTGTGGAATCCCACAGATTTCCACATTTGACACAGAAGCCATTAATTGACAGGAAAACCAACTTTCTGCTCCATAGAGACCAATGTTAAATTTTGCTTCAAAAACATCTTCCACAGAACACGTTACCCCATTTCTAGATCGCCAGTTAAGCCACATTTTTTACAGGATCTGTTCGTCAACTCAGCCTCCCTCTCAATTATTAATATCGGAGCAATAGGAACTACGGTTATGGGAGTTTTGATGATTTGTTTGAGAGGCGTCTCCCTGTGTTATCTCCATGAAATGGCTTCAGGCACACAGGTGTTCGCGATTGAGCCAGTAATCAGTGATATTCTCTCTCTCTCTCTGTCTCTCTACCTCTCTCTCTACCTCTCTCTCTCTCTCTCTACAAAGTCTATGCACAGACGCGATGAGACTGGCGCGCCGCGATTTTGCGATTCTGCGGCGCGTTGGACGCGTTATTGCAGTGCGGTGGACGCGTTGGACGCCGCAAAATCGCCAACGCACGAGTTGAAATTTTTCAACTTCTGCGGCATAATCGCGTGCCGCTGTGGTGCGCTAGCCTATCAGCGTTGAGTTGCTCCCCCCGTCATCAGTGCCGTAGCTCCTGCCCGTGCTGAATCACAAACAACAATGGAGGACAAATAAATCCTGTAGCAGTCTGTGTTCACCCAGAGCTCTACGATACCTCATATCAACAGAGACCGGACCAAACTATGTGTATACATGTGTGTGTGTAAACCATACGGTACAAACAATGAATAGACGCTGCCGTATTTACGTCTACGTGACGTTATTGAGTGCTGGTGGAGCTGCTACGATGTTAGCATAGCCTAGCACCGCTCCCGGCATCATTACGTAGTTATTTCGGAGTCCCTTTTTGTCGGTTTATTTTCCATTGAATCACAGCCAAATCTGTTTATTTTGTGTTCCTACAGCTGTAGTAAACAGCGACCGGCGGCTTGCTAGACACAGTGAATACAGCTCGATACAATCCACGGAGCTGCTCTGAACAATAAATCCTGTAGCCGTCTGGGTGAACACAGCTGTTCCTACAGCTGTAGT
Source organism: Lycodopsis pacificus (assembly GCA_028022725.1). Taxonomy (NCBI): domain Eukaryota; kingdom Metazoa; phylum Chordata; class Actinopteri; order Perciformes; family Zoarcidae; genus Lycodopsis; species Lycodopsis pacificus. The sequence goes on from CM051692.1 coordinate 1,727,241, forward strand.
AAACAGCGACCGGTGGCTTGCTAGACACAGTGAATACAGCTCGACACAATCCACGGAGCTCCTCTGAACAATATTATGAACCAGACATGACGGCGTTTAGTTTCCCGGGATATCTGTGACTTCCACAACACGTAGGAATATAGGTTATTCTTTCCATGGTTAATGGCGGCCAGGTGAACGGCTTCCAGTCGATAAACCACGCCCCCTCTACGGCGCTACGAGATTTTGCGGCGTCTGGTCTGAACACGACCGGCGGCACGTTGGACGCGATTTTGCAGTGCGTCAAAAAATCAACGCGACCGGTGTGAACGCACCTTAACATTA
>CM051692.1:1732564-1805064 GCA_028022725.1 Lycodopsis pacificus
AGGACCATCACAGGACGTTATGAACCGGTCTACAGGACCATCACAGGACGTTATGAACCGGTCTACAGGACCATCACAGGACGTTATGAACCGGTCTACAGGGCCATCACAGGACGTTATGAACCGGTCTACAGGGCCATCACAGGGCCGTTATGAACCGATCTAAAGGACCATCACACAGACGTTATGAACCGGTCTAAAGGACCATCACACGGACGTTATGAACCGGTCTACGGGACCATCACACGGACGTTATGAACCGGTCTACGGGACCATCACACGGACGTTATGAACCGATCTAAAGGACCATCACACGGACGTTATGAACCGATCTAAAGGACCATCACACGGACGTTATGAACCGATCTACAGGACCATCACAGGACATTATGAACCAGTCTACAGGACCATCACACGGACGTTATGAACCGGTCTACAGGACCATCACAGGACGTTATGAACCGGTCTACAGGACCATCACAGGACATTATGAACCGGTCTACAGGACCATCACACGGACGTTATGAACCGGTCTACAGGACCATCACAGGACATTATGAACCAGTCTACAGGACCATCACAGGACGTTATGAACCGGTCCACACCCCCCCCCCCCCCCCCACACACACACACACACACACACACACACACACACACACACACACACACACACACACACACACACACACACACACACACACACACACACACACACACACACGGACTAACAGGTTCATTTCAGCACCGATGTGCCTTTAAACAGGTTGTTCCCAGTGAGAGCGCGGGAGGCCTCGTTACTCCCATTGTGGATCAAAACATTCACTTCCTTGTTTAGCGACGGCAGCGTCTCCCACCAGGTGCGCAACGTGTGATACCAGCGATGTCAGCGGACTCTCACCTTTGCACTGCAGTGGCCGGCCCAGTTTGAATGTCACGGTACCGGAGATGGACTCGCCCGGAGTGTAAACCACTTTGTTTTTATTAAACGTGATCTCAAACTCCTGAACTTTCCCCATGTTTCCCCGCTCACAGCAGAAGTGACTGAAGATCACCTGAGCACACGAACGCGCGTTACCACCCCGTGGCCCCGCCCTCTCACCTGACGTCACTGACGTGTCCCAGATGACAAAGATCATCGGGTGTTGGTGATTCATCTTTATTGTTGTGAGGAGACGTGATGTTTCGGTAACAAAAACAATTCTTTTTTTTTTTTAAACCTTTATTTAACCAGGTAGTCCCATTGAGATTAAAAATCTCTTTTGCAAGATGTAAGTAACAATACAAGATGTAAGTAACAATACAAGATGTAAGCAAGATGTAAGTAACAATACTACATAACATTAAGGAGCAGTTTTTGTTTTTTATGCTTATGTGTTGCTAAGAAGACACCCCAGAAGATGGGTCACTCAGGTATAGTTCCATCATTGTTAAAAGTCAAATAATAACTTTATGATGTTAGTTGTAATGAATAAATATACTTTAAAATCATTTCTCTGGCATTTATAGTTTTCTACTGTACCGAAACGTACCGAACCGTGGCTCCACTGTATCGTACCCAACCGTGAATTTTGTGAACCGTTACACCCCTAATATATATATATATATATATATATATACACTGTACATTTAAATGTACTGTACATTTAATTCAATATCCATTCAAAGAATATCGATTCAACTCTTCTAATGTCTGTTAACAGCTGTACATTGACCTTTTTGTATTGTACGGTGTTCCTGTTATTCTGTCCACCTGCTGGGTACGTACAGCATCTCTGAGATTAGGTTGTCTTTGGTCTCTGCATGTTGGGGAATTGAGTTAGCTAACTGACAAATTCCACAATGCTTTAATGCTGCATTGGTGACAGAAAATAAGCATTTTGCTTTTCTACACTGACTAGTGTGGACGAAGCGTCGGTTCCTAAATTTGACTCGTTGACTGCTGCTCTCTACAGGTTGTCCGCTGCTTGTTTTAGTTGTTTCTGCTACTTGTCATTTATATGAAAGCTACAACGGCCCCAACGTACACATAGAAATGGCCCTCGCTCTGACACCAGACCTTTCGAGGTTTGTCACTGGATTTGTACGCAGGTGTGCAGTAAATCTTTTCAGTTTGGCCCCGCTCCAATAAAGCACCGACGATATCGATATCGATATATATATATATATATATATATATATATATATATATATATATATATATATATATATATATATATATATATATATATATATATATATATCGATATATATATATATATATATATATATATCGATATATATATATATATATATATATCGATATATATATATATATATATCGATATATATATATATATATATATATATATCGATATATCGATATATATATATATATATATATATATATATATATATATATATATATATATCGATATATATATATATATATATATATATATCGATATATATATATATATATATATATATATATATATATCGATATATATATATATATATATCGATATATATATATATATATATCGATATATCGATATATATATATATATATATATATATATATCGATATATCGATATATATATATATATATATATATATATCGATATATATATATATATATATATATATATATATATATATATATATATATATATATATATATATATATATATATATATATCGATATATCGATATATATATATATATATATCGATATATATATATATATATATCGATATATATATATATATATATATATATATATATATATATATCGATATATATATATATATATATATATATCGATATATATATATATATATATATATATATATATATATCGATATATATATATATATATATATATATATATATATATATATATATATATATATATATATATATATATATATATATATATATATATATATATATATATATATATATATATAGATATAGATATATCTATATATATATATATCGATATATAGATATATATATATAGATATATATATATAGATATATATAGATATATATAGATATATATATATAGATATATATATATAGATATATATATAGATATATAGATATATATATATAGATATGTGCTGTTCATAACTTAGTGTGGCTCTATGGACGCTGGTTGCATTAGATATGAGCCCTTCAGTGTTAAAGTAGTCTTCAGAATGCAGAGCCCAGTAGGACACGCTGCCTACATGTGTGGCCCATTGAGGTCGATAGAAACCGGACATCCGAGTCAAGTATTCCTCATCAAGTGACTACATCTGTAGAGGTGCTGCAGTACGATGACTGCATCTCGTCACTAGGGCTGGAACACAATGACACCACTTTATTTCTAAATAATCATTTATTTACAGGTTTGATGCACAATGGACACAATTCACACTGATTTACATATGCAGTATGAAGAGAATGTATAGTCTGCCAATAATGAAAGAACAAAGTTTAGAAAAACACGTCAGAGCTGAAGAGCCTCTCAGAGACAAACCTCCATCAACAATCACAGATGAAAGCAGGACGTCTCGTCTCTTTGAACAACGTGAGCCAGCTGGTGTCTCTTTACAGCCGGTCACTGACGGAGACCTGTGGTGCTCTGCTGGGCCTCAGAGAGGCGTAGCTGGGGTGGAGGCAGCAGAGGGGACAGTCACTGGATGCAGCCCCAGGTCCAGGGATGGAGCTTCATCTGGTGGTGGAGGGCTCTTCTTCTGGGCGTCCAGCTTCTCCGTTAGCTGAGTGTAGAGCTCCTTCACTGGCTCGCTGCTCTGTGGTCACCAGACAAAGTTCAGTTAAACATTAAACATGTGTCCCGTGTGACTACGTGGATCGGTCATATATCCCTCAGGCTCAGGTCCGATGTGTGGATGTCTGAACTTCAGCTGGTGTTGGGACGTTTCTGGGGACATACTACTTCACTTGATGTTAGATATCAGAGTTCAGAGCTTATCAAGACGACAGCCTGAGGAGGAACTACCGGAGAACAGCTGCGTCCTGTTCACAGACAGCGTGCACATTTATTAAAGTGAGGCCGTGTCATCAGAAGAAACATTCAACAAAGCATCTTTCATCCTTCAGCGGTCCAGGTCTCCTCTCTGGTGGAGTCAGTGGACACATGTAGGAAGACGTGTGTCTCATGTTTCCTGGTTTGAACATCACTCTGATTGTATGATGTCATCTTCATGACACGCATCAATAATGTTCAGTGTCTGTTAACGGGAGCATCTACAGGTGAATAGGGTCAAAACGTAAAGTAGATAATGAGACAACTATAGAGATGCTATGTTGAATATGTAGATGAGATCTTATTCAATGTGTACTTATTAGTGTACATAACAGAAATGTGAACACTGTCACAGAACGCCAAGTTCAACATCTTTCTTTCCTTCTGTGGATGTAGAGTCACAGCTTCTCACAGAGTCTAATCATGCGTCTGTGTCGCTCCATCAACAGAAGAACAATGACATGTTTTAGTAATAAAATGTCTATAAATGAGTCTAATAATAATAATAACAACAACAACCGGAGCCTGTCAGTGGCAACAAGCAGCATTCCTACTGGACGCTGCACAATAGACCTCGTAGCTCGCTTAGTGGCCGCTGTTGTGCTATAGACAGGAAGATGCTGAAGAAGATGAATTTTAATATTAGCATCATTTACCACGACATATTTAGCCGTCATGGAATTATTATACACCATTTCAAACTACGTGAACGTTTCCCTTCATGGTAGGAGCTGACTGACCGATACCACCGAGGGATCAGGACTCACGGGGCTGAGGTGTATGAGGTCTGTTACAGCGCTCCGCCCGTAACTACAACCCCGGCTCACCTGTTTTGGCGGTTCAAGAGTTTTCATCAAAGTTTCTCGACACGACGGCAGCACTTTGTGATGTAGATGCAGCATCACCCGGAGGGCGTGTCTGTGGACGTTCTCTTTACTGGAACATATTCAGACACAAACAAAACCAATCAGGAGACACGGCGGAGACGTTTGAGTCAAACGTAACACCAACAATGTGGACGGGACGGGACCAGCCTGCTGTGTGTGTGTGTGTGTGTGTGTGTGTGTGTGTGTGTGTGTGTGTGTGTGTGTGTCAGTCTATCGGCTCTGCTAGAATCAGCTCACCTGGAAAAAGAAGTAAGAAGGAAGCCATCGAAAACTACCGAACAAAAGTCCTCTGATCCGAACTCATCAGACAGCAGGGTGAGGTGTCCAGTCAGCAGGTGCAGGAAGATGTCACCAAAGGCCATGTCATTGTAGCTCTCCACTGGAACAGCAGACACACAGCTCTTATTCTGACGTGCCGGTCCTACAGTCTGCTGCTGACCCAGTGTTCTGAGCGATACTCACCCAGGGCAGGCAGCAACCTCTGCAAGGCGTTCTTGTTCCTCAGCTTGGCGATGTGGAGGACGTAGTAGAGACCCATTTCACAGGCCACTCTGTTCTCCTGCAGGTACCTGAGGGACAGACGCACGTCTTCATCATTCACCAGTCATGCTGTGATCCACAGAAGTCGTCTCATGAAGGCTGCCGTTATATACTCTGAGCATGTTCACGTTACATGCTGTGAGGTCATCAGCACACAGGAATGGATGCTTTTATATAGAACTTCAACCCGTCAACTCAGACAGATGAGTGACTTTGGTGGACTTGAGTAACGGCTGAATAAAAGTCATGTTGTTGCTTTTTAATATTTATAATATGAGACGATGGACTGGATTGTCCCAGTTGGGACGTGCTGCACACATGACACAGTGTCCTATCGTACAGCAGTAATGATAACACACAAACATGTACTGAAGCACGTCACAGGTCGCTCCTCCATCGACCTCTGACCCCACCATGGTGGAGGGGGCTGCAGGTCGTTACCTGCTGAAGGCATCCGGCAGGGTGGTGGGGTAAGACATCGAGCTCTTCTCCTCACCGGGGAGCTTGTTTTCTGCAGTGAAGGTGTGATCATCAACAACCACTGACATCATGGCGGGCAGGAAGCGGGTCACCACCTCCAAGTCCTGACAGCAGGCACACAGGAAGATCCATCTTTGAGTCTCTGAAGTGCCGCAGCACACGTACGCCGCAGGTCAACACTCTACGTACCAAGCGAGGCTCTTTAAAGACCTGGCTGTCAATCATGTCCCACGCCCCTTGACCCAGTGACAGCATCCTCAGCAGCAGCATCAGGTCCGGACTGTCCTGTTCAGAAACAGACACAACAGAAGGACTTACACTGGGCTGTGTGAGGGAGCTCTGCAGTGAAAACACTCTCTGCCTCTCAGCATTCACAGTGGCTGTCACTTAAAAAACTAGTAATCCAGAAACATGCATATGAGAGAGGGAGGGACAGTGCCGATCAGGCTGGATGAAGCTAAAGGAAGACACGGGGGCGAGGCTGAACAATACCAAAGTCCCCTTTAAGTGCAGACTACGCTTCTAGCTGCATCCCTCAGTCAGCAGAACACCATCACACCATCGGCATGGTTGTGCATCATGTGGCCTGTGTCCTCGTGCACAGCATGCTCACCCTGGGTAAAGCGTCCTGACTCAGCAGTTCTTGCAGGTTCCTCATGATACTCAGAACCAGGGTGTTGCATGCAAAGGGGTCACACAGGATCATGGACAGGTCCCTGGAACGCACAGAAAGATGAATTCAAGCATTGATCCGAGACGAACAGCTCTGTTTGCCACCCTTCCCCTCATCCGTTACCCGAGGACTTGCTCTTGTCCTTTCTTCACTCCATCCAGGAAACCTTGCAGCTCTCTGGCTCGCTTGCCGTCCACAAACTTCTCACGGATGCAGGCGTCTAAACACCAAGTGAACTATCACAGCACACAACAGAGACAGAGAGGAGGAAGAATGCTAGAACACAGAGAACACAGGGTTCTGATGGTGTCCTAAAGTGATCCTCACCTTGTGGCAGGGGTCCACAGAGCAGATCTCACTGATGTCCAGGTCGTGAAGAGACATCAGCAGCTCTGCTCTCAGTGTGCAGTAGTGGACATTTCGCGTTCGCAGGAAGAGCGTTCTTAAAAACTGCAGCACCATGTCGTACAGCTTCACGTTCTTTCCGATCATCTGCGTCAGCTTTAGGACCACCTGGAACATCAGCAAAGCTTAACAGCGCCGTCTCTTCACACAGAGGTTCATGTTTAAGAGCCATCTCAGCGGACGACGGACTCACCTCGCCTTGGCGTCGCACTTTGGGAGAGGGGCTGAAGAAGTTGTGCAGGATGGAGAGGTCGCTGCTGAACAGAGCGGCTTCCTTCTCCACAATGTACTGCTTTAGGAGAGGCGACACTTCATCCCCAAACAGAGCCTGGTTGTCCTGCCAGATCTGCCTCTTCACCTCCACCGCACACACCTTGTACAGCTCCTTGTCAGCCATCACCATCTTCAGTTTCTTCTCTGGCACCTGCAGGAGGGAGCATGTGATGAAGGTGAAGGGGCACTTCTGCAAAGCCAATTTGAAGACTTTGGCTCAACAACTTGTTTTATACATAGTCACTGTTCATGACAACATACATACGCCGTTAACATCGTCAATAGAACGATGTTAACATACATGTTCATGACAACATACAGATGGGTCACCAATCAATGTAGGCGTGTTGTTCCACACCGGGCCTCGAGAACAGCTTCACGTTCTCGAGTGTGTGGAGGGACGGACAGCATTCGTCACATTCCCATTTGTTGTTTGGTAATGTGGTGGAGAGCACCGTATAACAATGACTCAAGCTGGTGCTCATTATTTACTTATTGGACTTTACTATTATTGTCTGGAGGGGTGAGGACTAAAACTTTAGACATTTTCCTTTATATTGAAATGAAGACGGCTACAAAATGTACAATAATCACGTTGAATAAATTACAGCAATACCGCATAAACACTAATTTGCTCATCTTGAATTAACAATATGAATCATAGACCAATGAATAAATAAGTAGACTGAACTATATCCACATATAAAATAATGATATACATCGATTCATGTCTATCGACCTCCAAATAATAGGTGATGTTGATTACTAGTCCTTATGGCGTGGGTGAATAAATACTCTGTTAACGCCGTCGACAGAACTGCGTGGGCAGTCACATGAAAGCGTTTGGCTAAAACCGGGAGTAGTAAGGCTCGTGCAACCAACGTTAACAAAGACCGACTTAGCAGTTAGGACCAGGCTTAGTGAAGACCAGTTGGTGCAACCCGCTCCAGGTTAGACCTGCATCCAGTCGGTCTGAATCATTCTAGTACTGTACTCTGACTGTAATACACGTTATTAATGCTACAATACACTGAGTCCGTGGCCCCTGCACTGCTGATTAAATGTCCATCCATCCATCCATCCATCCATCCATCCATCCATCCATCCATCCATCCATCCATCCATCCATCCATCCATCCATCCATCCATCCATCCATCCATCCATCCATCCATCCATCCATACATACATACATACATACATACATACATACATACATACATACATACATACATACATACATACATACATACATACATACATACATACATACATACATACATACATACATACATACATACATACATACATACATACATACATACATACATACATACATACATACATACATACATACATACATACATACATACATACATACATACATACATACATACATACATACATACATACATACATACATACATACATACATACATACATACATACATACATACATACATACATACATACATACATACATACATACATACATACATACATACATACATACATACATACATACATACATACATACATACATACATACATACATACATACATACATACATACATACATACATACATACATACATACATACATACATACATACATACATACATACATACATACATACATACATACATACATACATACATACATACATACATACATACATACATACATACATACATACATACATACATACATACATACATACATACATACCTTGGGTAGATGCTTCAGCACCTGCATGACCACTGGCTGAATGGACAGCATTTTGACAAGGGGAAAGCTCTTCTCCAGCAGCTCCTCAAGCTTCCCATATCTGTCGGAAAACAGAGCACAATAGCATCCAAGCTGGCCCCTTCTAAACAGGACTCAGAGTTCAGTGACACACCTGTCCTCGTCCTTGCCCTCTGCAATGGTGGCGACTCGCTCCATCAGCTTTTCCCGAAGCTCGTCAAAGACGGACTGGTGGAACTCCAGCCTAGGGGTTCCGTGTAGATCAAGGAAGGGAAGAGCAGACTGGAGGGTTGGCAGCAGGATGCCATTTTCCATCTGCAGCCATGTAACGCAGTAAAGACTCATCAGGGATTATTGTAACCGTGGCTGGTCAGAGCCAGCTGAATAAAGGTTTCCTTCCTTATGTGCAATGGCTGATATCAACTAGACAACACAACTTAGGACATTTGACACATCATGGAAATGGCTTTGAGTAATCTGGCATATAAAAGGGGAGCATATGGTTTCTAGTCTTCTGACCACTCAAACAGCTTTACCATGTCATCATTCACCCATTCATACACTGATGACAGGGACTACCATGCAAGGTCCCATCAGAACTATCGAACTGTTCATACCCGGCAGGAACAGCCTGCGGACACATCGACTAGCGGAGCCGGGGATCGAACTGCCGATCCTTTGAGTGAAGGACCGCCCTGCTCTCCCACTGAGAGCAAATACAACAGTGATGGTGTCAATCAGTGGTAAAGGATCATGAAAGCACTTTTCGTAATTAATATACTCTTTGGCAACATGTCGAGCCATTGTATTTACTATCAGAAGCCTGTCCAGAGGCAGTGTTCTGTGCCTCAGTGGAGAGCAGGGCCGTCCTTCAGTCAGAGGGTCGGCGGTTCGATCCCCGACTAGTCGCATGTTGATGTGTTCTTGAGCAAGACACTTAACAACAAAATTGCTCCCGTAGCTGTGCCTACGGTGTGATAGAATCTGAATTGTAAGTCGCTTTGGATAAAAGCGTCTGCTAAAGGACGGTAATGTAATGTTCACATGGTGTCATATTATGATGATGGTGAAGCTCTCATCCCTGATGAGCCACGCCTCCCACCCCATGCAGGACACTCTAGCAGCTCTGCACAGCTCCTTCAGTCACCAGCTGATTCATCCCCGGTGTCTGAGGGAGAGGTACCGCAAGTCCTTCCTCCCCGCTGCTGTCAGGCTGCACAACAAGCTGCTCTCGGGAGACCACTAACACTTTGAACACGAACATTTGGACTGAACATGAACACTTGAACACTCTGAACACTTTAATTCATTCACCTGGTGCAATACCTAATCCGTGCAATCCTGTGCAATATCAAATACGTTTAAGTATTTACCTTACACATACATTTTTACTCCGTCTGTATTTACTGGTATACTTAATAGTCTTCTTTACTGTCAATCCTGTGCAATATCAAATACGTTTAAGTATTATCTTACATTTTACTCTGCCTCCGTCTGTATTTACTGGTACATTTAATAGTCTCTTTACTGTCAATCCTGTGCAATATCAAATACGTTTAAGTATTATCTTACATTTCACATTTTTACTCCGTCTGTACATACTGGTATATTTTGTATTCTTCTTTACTGTCATATTTTTGACTACTGTTTAGTCTATTTATACTACTTGATTTTTTTATCTTCATTTATTACTTGTGAGCAATGCTGCTGTAATCCTGTAATTTCCCCACTGAGGGACTAATAAAGGATTATCTTATCTTATCTTATTAGCATTTAATACGCAAAGAGTACACTAAAGACTTCTCCTACAGAAGGTTATTACAGTGTCTGATCTCCTGTGTGAGTGTGTGTGTGTGAGTGAGTGAGTGTGTGCACATCTGCGGTTGGCTCTGTTGGTTATTGGTTAGTCAGACTGGCTACGGTGGCTAAGCTAACAAAAGCCTTCAGTTTGGGCTGATGTTGGGCTAATGTTCGCTCTAATATCAGTTTCAGAGTACATCAGCATACCACATCACCGTCATTTCTAAAGCCTTGCATGTATCCCAACAAGGGAAGAGAAGATAGAAGACGCTGTGTTTCGCTACTTTGTCAATAAAGATAATACACACTGATCGTGAAACGAACTCATTTGCATATGCATAAGGCGGCAGTCCTGGTGTGCCGGTCTTGACGGTGGACTTCCGCTTTAAAGCGAAACCTGCCGTTAGGAAACGGTATGAACCAGGAGCAGCACAGCGCTCGGTACACTGCTCTACATATGGAGTGAGGCTTGATTGAGAGGTTTAAACTGTGATTAATTCAGCGGAACGTCCAACCTTCTGTTTGTGTTGTTAAGTGTGAAGAAGAGCTTTTCTCAAGTTAATTTCAGCTCGTTCCAGCCGGCTTTTATTGTGAAGCCCTCGACATTGAAACGGGAAGCAGTTCCTGTTTAAAAACAAGCTTCTACTTTCTTTGACCAATGACTTCTGATTTATTTTCTTCTTATTCAACTGTTGCTCGGAGGAGCTCTCAGAGGAGCGTTTCGTTCTCCATCCACTAAACTAAAGAGGCTTTCTACAAGATAAAAGCATGAACGACTATTCCAAAATACAGAGTTACCATTAGTCCTCTCACACGTCTGACCGGTAACGTTATTCGAAGTGTAACGTCGCGACATGACCACACAGCGTGGTCCCGGAGAACCCGGGTACCGTTACCTGGAACTGGTCGATGGCTTTCAGCGGCTCCGTGCAGTTGGTGAGCGTCTCTTTCAGGTCCTCTCCGTTGGAGATGCCCAGCTCAGGCAGCCCCGCGAACATTCTGCTACGTGGGGCTTAAATATTCCACCGTGTGGATGTTTAGCCGAAGAGATCCCGCTTGCTACACAGCACTCAACACATCACGCTCTCTATGCAGTCAAAGGAAACTTCCGGTGTTGTAACTGTGTAAACAGTCCGTCAGAAACACCAGCGACGGATCTTCTCCTTTCTTCTTGTTTGAGGTTTACTGGCGGTTGGCAAACCGCCACCTACTGGTCTCGCGTGTGGATCAGGGTGTCTGGTACTTGTATACAAATTAAAATAAACAAAACAAAACAACGGGCTCATGTTTTCTTAATAATATTAATGAATCTAAGATATTTAAATAGTACTTGATAACACTCACTGTTTGAGTTATTTTGCAGAATAGCCATCCTCCTGAGACCCAGGAGAAAAAAACGTGTTTTAATTATTCATTTTTAAATTAATTAAGTGTTGGGGTGGTAAAAAACATGTTGCAAAGATGTTTTTTTTTTTTTAAATGTAACTTTATTAAAATGTTACAACATGTGCACTGTAGTGTACAACAGGACTTCAGATTTTTTTCAGATTGTGTTTTCAATACCAAACTTTCCAGAATAGCTCTTTCCTACTCTGACTTCTATACATCTTTTTAATTAAAAATCCTTTATCCATCTATACATTCGACCCTTAATTCCCAACTTGCAGAGTCTAATCAGTAACCCTTCTCTCCACATCACATCATATGCTTTCTCTATGTCAAAGAAGTCAGACACAACACTTCCCTTGTTTACCTGCTTTCCCCATTTCATGTTCTAAACTTAAAGCTGGATCTAATGGACTTCTCCCTTTCCTGAATCCACTCTGGTATTTGGATATATGTCCTTTACTTTCTACATAATATATTCATCTGTCATTTATCATTTTCTCCATTATTTTGCAGATATTTGATGAGCTATTGGTCTGTAGTTCCTGGGTTCGTACAATCTTTACCGGGTTTGCGTATCAGGACTACAATGGCCTCCTTCCAGCTTTGAGGCAATTTCCCACCCTCCCAAACTTTATTATATAATATGCGTAATATATCCTTAGAAGATTCACTTAGATTGCTTAACATGAGATAACAAATCTGGTCCTTGCCTGGTGCCGAGGTTTTGGTTTTCTTGAGACGTCGGCTCAGTTCTGTCTTTGTAAAAGGCTTGTTCAGCAGATCATTGGTATCTTCCTCTTGCTGTAATAAATATTCATTCTCCACTATTGTAGCTTCCCCTTTTACCCTCTTCACTAATAATATCTGAACCATGTATGTTAACAAAGTTTTTGCTTTCTCTGCATCTCTCACTGCTGCTGTTTCCCCATCATTGAGGACTGGATACACAAACTCTCTTTTAATCCCGTTCATTCTGTTCATCATGTTCCACACCGTATCCATCGTTCTCTCTCTTCCTATTGAGTTACAAAATGTCCTCCAACATTCCTTCTTTGTATGTTTTATGATCCTCCTTAGATTTGCTTGCTTCATCACATTCCTTAGTCCACCAAGGAACCATCTTCTTCTCATGCTTACCTCCCATCTTCTGCACGGACTCCTCTACAGCCTCTAACAGCTTCACAAATAGAATCATCTACATTTTCTACATCTGCAACTGTACAGCTAATTCATCCAGTCATCTGATTGAAAGTTTCTTACATATAGTTTACAATTCTAATCGTTCCTTCTCCAAACTTCAATCATCACATATTCCAGCTCTGTTCCTTTCTCCAAAACTTTAAACTGTATTCCTTGTTTTATAAATATTATACTCCCCCCCCCCCCCTATCTCTGTGAATACTATCATATCCTTTAATAACTAAGTCTAATGCTGGTTTTAGCCATGTTTCATGAACACATATGATTTCTGGTTTCTTTTTAAGGTTTTTAATGAATCCTTGAAGCTGTTGTCCATTAGCTAATAAGCGTCTTGCGTTCCATTGTAGTACAATCATACGGTCCTATATCCACTGGGCCTCCTGGCTTCCCATCTTCTCCGAGTATTTTATGAAAATGCTCCCAAGTACCTTCTTTCATCTCATAACATCTCTCAGCTCCCCTCACTATTATTTAGATTTTCTCTGTTTTTTGTTTGACTTGGTCAGTACAAGTTATTACATAATATATAACAACTGTTTATTGCATATTATGCAATAAACAGGATCAACACTGTCGGTGCTGGATTTGTTTCCTCGGACAGACAGTCTCTACTCTCTTGTTTCGGTGTTTCATTCATTACTCTTTGTCCGTGTAGCCTCTGCAGCTGATGTTGTTTCCTGCTTTCACCTGTTTCCACCGCCCTCATCCTGACTTAACATCCACCACATGTTACCCTGTGCTGGCCACCACCATTACAGCATCTATCCTGCGCGTTATCCTTACACTCCACTCTGTGATCCGCTCCAAACTCACATCTCTGCTTCCCTTTTCAAACTGCTGCTATATGTCCATATCTCTGGCATAGCAGCGAAGCTAAGAGACATAGGGCCTCACCGGGGACGAGTCCTGAAACTCAACTGTTCTTAGCAACCTCTTCATTCTGCTCACTTCTCCCCACAAACACACACGAAACACTGGTTGAGTGTTTCGAGGTCCTCGTCTACAGGAATACCTGTTGTCACTCCTCGTGTCACTCCATTCTCACTCACAGATATTTTCTCACTCATCATTTCCTTACAGATACTTTCAATATCCATAGTTTTGTTTTTTTGTTCTTCCGTTTTACATATCATCAATAAGCTTCCGTCCCTCAAGACTTTAGCCATTTCCACTTCTCCGATCTTCTTTCTCAGTTCTAAACAGAGCTATGGGGCTCAGACCGACACGCTCATCTTTCTGAATTTAAGGATCATTTTAAGTTCCTCCCTCACAATCTTCCTTTGAACGACTCCGTTTCCTTCATCAGAGCTGTTTCCCTCCAAGCTTCTCTTATTATTTTGACTCAAACGCAGTCACCAGCGAAGGATAATGTTCCGTACTTCATTCATGCTCTGCGGAAAAAAGGACATGTTCACTTTTTAGTGGTGAATTGCACACCGCTGAGTTTGCTGTATTGGCTGAATGCTGAACGTTGAATGTGTCACTTGTTAGAAGTATTTGTGTTTATGAATGATAATTATTAACATGTTGAGAAATAATAATGACCACAAACGGAATCCACAGAAATGTTTAATTGTTCTTCGGTGGCTTCAGATGACTTTAAGCACTTGGGGACATTACAGAAGCCTAACTGGTGACCAATGAGGAACAGAAATCACCACACATGTTGTGGCCCCAGTGCACAGGTTGAGATATAAAACATGGAGAACTCAGAAACATGTATCTGCATCTAACTAGTCCTAGTTATACCACTAGCCATACATGACACAAATGTGACAGATTTATTCAGCGTAACAACTTAACTAAAACATCTTTTGGGAGAAACTCATCAGCTGAGAACTCATTAGAACACCAAGAAGCACATTACACTACATCATGTCATCATCCACCCATTCACACCGATGACAGGGCACCATGGGACCCATCAGGACTAAACTAATGCACATTCACTCACATACATATTGGAATGAGTTTGGAGTTCAGTGCCTTGCCCACGGACACTTTAACATGCGGGGCATCGAACCATTGCCATTGTAAGATGACCCCTGAGCCCCCCCCCCCAGAGAACTCAGAAACAGCACGGCCCTAACGTGCATGTTGTGAGTGGGCGTAATGTTACTTAATGAATCCAAAACAATGACCAAAAACTTGGTTTATTCTGTCGTTTCAAGTGACACACTTTGACGTGAGTCTCCACAAACAAGCAGACGGTTTAGTGGATTTGCTAAGGAAATAGTGGCGGCCATATTTTACTGCTCTGTTGAGTTCACTACTGATTTTCACTGCTATACACATACAGTGGTGCAGATATTTAAACTTTTCCAAAACATATTGAAGGTTTTAACGGACATATGCATCCTCTAGGAGGAATATGAAGGTGCGTCCCCCTTGCTCTTACACCATGCCTTCTTGAGTTCTTGTGTTTCGGTAGATCATCAGTAGGTATACCATTGCAACGGGGAGGAGGGCGATGAATAGGAAGAGAACGCCAGCCCAGGGCCCTGGGGGCAGAGCCTTCATCAGTCCGAGTCGCTCTGCTGGTACCAGACTGCTCAGACTCAGCATGTACCCCAGAGCCCAGCCGACAGATGCTCCTCCTGCCTGCAGAGACACACAAGGGGATGCACTGAAACCACAGCACACCATGGACAAGCCTTCTGATTGAGTCCAGCAGACAGTGCTGTCGACAGTCGTCCGTAGTTAGAACACAGACTGATTAATACAAATGTTTCATTGATCTGCTTTACTCCTGACCGTTTTCTGGAAAGAGATGGAGGGAAGGGAGTGCTCATCGAAACTGTAGCCCTGCAGTAAGAGGACCTGGACGAAATTGGAGACGGCGCAGATATTCTTCACGTATTTCATCTTCTGCTTCGTCTTTTGAGTCAGCTGTGAGGGGAAATACATTGGGTTAGCATTTATAGTTAGTTAGTGAGATCGTAACTTGCTTCATCTCGTCTCCCATCACTGTAGACATTTCTAGAATGATACATTGTGGATTCATGATGTTTGTTCCCCTTTGAAACGAGTCTACTGGCCTATTTGGTGCTTTTAAACATGAACATGTTCAAGAGTTCTTATTCATTAAGGTCCATGCCCTCATGCGTACCTCAGAGATGGTCATGTTGCACACGAGTCGAATTGCCTCCTTCAGTCGACTGGGGGACGTCACGGGGATGTTGGTGAGCAGGTCGATGTAGTTATGATTGAGGAAGAAGGCAGAGAATGCCTGTGGAGGTGATGGAAACTGAGTCAATCAGAGACTCACATTCCTCCTGAGCGAAGATTCGTTTTCATACAAACATCTTGGAAAACATCTTGGAAAACATCCTGAAACATATAATATAATAACAAAATAATTGACCGCAGCTAGCATGGGGTACAAAATACTGCCATCTATAAAGGGCACATTTATAAGATCCCTTAGAATTCTGCTTCCAGCGGCTCCAGAGAGGCGGGGGCTGCAGTGGTCCAGATGGGAGATGACAGGCGCCTACATCATGAAAGGACTCGACCCTTCTGATGTTGAACAGGAGGACTCTCTGATACTGCTGCCGTGTTTGGTGAGAAAGATAATTCACCATCCAGGGTCACTCCCAGGTTCATGTCCGAGTCCAGTCGATGGCAGGGCTCACAGTCGAGCTACCGACACTACGCGGTGCTTCGAGCTCAACGCTACTGTCAGCATGCTAATATACTCACAAAGATAATGGAAGCATGCTGCTATTTCACAGCTAGAACTACAATGCAATGCTAAAATCCTCAGCAGTTGGTCATAAACAAATGTATTGAAAGAAATAATTATTGTAACCTGTTAATTGGATTGAATTACAAGTTAAGGGGTCACCAAAGCTATGCCAATTCATACTGAGGGAAATGTGGACGTCTGTACCGACGTTGATGGCAATCCATCCAATAGTTGTTTAAATATTTCAGTTTGGACCAAAATGGAGGGCATTCAGATTAACATCCCTGCAGTCACGCTTGTAGCAAGGCTAACCAGCGCGGCTGACCAGCGCGGTTAACCAGCGCGGCTATAGCCAGATAGAACTGATTACATTGTGCCGAGCGTTCCCAGTGTACAGGTCTTTGCTCCCTGACCGTATCCCAGAAGGCAGTGCCTCGTCCAGGACACCATGCCTGTAGAGAGCACCATCCTAATAACAGATGAGCTCGGAGAACAGTCCCCTTCTTTCCATCAGCCACAGGTCCGGTGGGGTACGGATGGATGGAAGCCACACTCGTCACTAACCACTGACTGTTAACAGAACAGTTATTGTTGCAGGTTATATTGTATATGATCTTCACCAGCCTGTATACTGAAATGTACTGTTAGATAGATCGGTATACAGTATGCTGGAGAATGGACCAACATTGAAACTTTAACAACACTCAGATCAGCAGAAACGTTCAATGACGTAAGACTGAGAAATCCAAAAAGCAAAGAACACCACAAAGGAGAACATCAAATGTTTAGTGTAAGAGTAGAGCTGCTGTTTGAACGTCTCCCTCACCATGAAGCTTCCGCTCACGTTGGGTTGGAAGATTCCATCAAAGGAGCACTTTGAGTGAGTGCAGTTGTCGAAGGAGAACAACTTTGTGATGTTGTCCAGGCAGCTCTGGTAGTCTCCTGTGCCCACTACGGATACATTCATCTGGGGGTCAAAGTGGGCTGGTCTGTAGCTCTGCGTACATGGCGAACCAAAGACGTCCTTCCCCAGCTGGACAGATGTGTTGAACTGTTGTGGATAGCAGAGATGAGCCACCTGGGGCGTCACACCTGCAGTCTGAAAGAGACAAAATAGATCAAAGTCAAACATGTTTCTGGTAAATACGATAGGCGAGTGCAGCATATGACAAGTATAATTCCAAGTAAACTGGTAGAATAGATGAATATTCAGTGGCCAGCAGTATTTATACTCCCTATGTGCAATCAAACATTATATATTTCTATGATGTATTAGTTTTCTTTACGTTGCCAGCCTCAACACATCAACTTATACAGTGTTAGGTTGTTGTTTTATAATTAGTATATATATAATTGTTATTAGTTTTAATCTTTTTGTAGAGAGTTTGATGAGAAGTTTGAAGCTGCCAGCATCGGGTTAGCTTAGCTTAGCATAAAGGCTCGTCTGTCTCTGCCCCACTGATGTAAAGCTCACTAATGAACACATTATTTATTGTGTACCTAATTCATACAACACCCAAAGTGTAATATAATAATCTGTGTTACCAGACTATTTCTCCTTCCTGGAGTTCAGTCATCACTGTGAGATTGCCATCAGTGGAGACTCCAGACAGGTACAGGGGCTGGTAGGTAGGCCCTGTTTCCAGTCTTTATGCTAAGCTACACGGCTGCTGGCTCCAGCTTCATATTCATTCATCATCCTCTCATCTGCCTCTCTGCAAGAAAGCAACAATGCCTATTTTCCAAAATCTCCCACGACTCCTTTGAGCAGGTTGGATGCGGCAGGTTAGTGGAGTTCACACTTACACGCTCACACACTTACACACTCACACACTCACACACTTACACACTTACACTTACACACTGACACTTACACACTTACACACTCACACACTCACACACTTACACTCACACACTCACACACTTATACACTTACACACTCACACACAGCCCTGCGCACTCTGCATCAAGCACCCTTGTTGCCAATTGTACTGCAGCCACACAGTGAATTGTTTATGAGCTCCAGAAATGATTGTATTGAGCTGATCTTGACCTCTGACCTCACAGTTGTCGAAGCTGTCACAGCCATATGTCACTGCAGGCGTTAGAGGTTTTAACAGTACCGTGATGAGATGAGCCAGCAGTCTTTTCAGCTACAGACACCATTTCAACTTTCAAATGTTGAGAAAACCCTAAACTATTGCCGGAACATACAGTTTTCTGATATCTTTTTAACTTTTTGAACTGCAGCAATTTAACTTTTATGATTTTTCAGCCCTTTTCTGACTTTATAATGGGTGTGTAATGCACAGCTTAGAGTGCGTGATGTCACCGCTAGAGTGAAGAGCAGCTTGAGATTGTTGTGAAAAAAACATTTGTGTTTTGCCACTGTGTCCACAATCTTCACTCTTCATGCATAATTTCTGGATGTAGAAGTAGCTAATATTGTCCCTGTCGTATAAAAATTACTGTGGAATCCCACAGATTTACACATTTGACACCGAAGCTGTTAATTGAGAGGAAAACCAACTTTCTGCTCCATAGAGACCAATGTTAAATTCTGCTTCAAAAACATCTTCCACAGAACACGGTACCCCATTTCTAGATCGCCAGTTAAGCCACATTTCTTACACTACAGACACAATTTTTACAGGATCTGTTCTTCGACTCAGCCTTCCTCTCAATTATTAATATCGGAGCAATAGGAGCTACGGTTATGGGAGTTTTGATGATTTGTTTGAGAGGTGTCTCCCTGTTTTATCTCCATGAAATGGCTTCAGGCACACAGGTGTTCACGATTGAGCCAGTAATCAGTGATGTTTATAAACACACAGACTCACAGACACACGCGCACATACACTCCTCTCCCTCTATCTCTCTGTGTGTGTCTCTCTCTCATACAGTCATTCAGGTCTTAGGACTCTTTAGAGGTCTTTCCACCCTCCTCCACCTTCCCCACACGCACACACACACGCCATTTTAAAATAAAAGCCCCACAGAGTGAATTCTAACTGAAATGCTTGTGATGAGCCTGTCATTTAATAACCGGTTTGTGTTTATCTAACATTATGATTCTGTCTCCTCTCCCCTTCTCCCCCACACCAAACACCCCATTTCAAAATAAAAGCCCCAGAGAGTGAATTCTAACTGAACAGCTTGTGATGAAGCCTGTCATTTAATAACCTCTGTTTATGTGTGTCAAACATTATGATTATGTCTCCGCTCCCCCTCCCTCCCCCACCCAGCCCCACCCTTTCAAAATAAAAGCCCCATGGATTAACTGTATTTAAACAAGCTCAAAATTAGGCTTTTTTGTTCAAAGAATGAATGCTCTAACTACTACTGCTGCTGCTAATATAGTATTACTACTACTGCTACTACTACTTCTACTATAACTTTTGCTGTTGCTACTATTACTACTACTGCTACTGCTATTACTGCTGCCATCAATATTATTACTACCACTACTGCTATTACTACCACTACTACTATTACTTATACGACAACTGCTACTACTACTGCTATTCATGCTACTAAAAGTAGTAATACTACTACAGCTATTAGTATGACTGCTACTAGTACTACTGCTACATCTTCTACTGCCATTACTATTACTATTACTGCTACTACTACTACTGTGATATTAAATACTATGACCAATACTACAGCTATTACTATGACTACTGATAGTACGTCTTCGACTGCTTCTTCTAATTACTAATGCTTCTACTACAACTTCTACTACTACTACAAATATCACTAATACTACTACTAGTAGTTATTCTAATGCTACTAATACTTATACTAATAATACTTCTACTACAACTACATCTTCTACTACTACTACAAATATCACTACTACTACTACTAGTAGTTATTCTAATGCTACTAATACTTATACTAATAATACTTCTACTACAACTTCTACTCCTACAAATATCACCACTGATGAATTTTTTTAAGCCACAGAAACTGTTCAAATATCAAAATGTTCAGCTCTTTCAGGAGAGGTGTGATATGACTTTTCATATTGTAATCTTTAAACTTTTTGAATTATTAAGCTTTTTGCAATTTGTTTTTGAATTGGATATCTATTTTCAGCAATGTTTTTGCGATTAATTTCAGTTTTCAGCATTCCAACTCATTTCAGCAGGAAATGCTTTTTCTAGTTATATTACATGTCTTCTATTTCTCCTCCTCTTTTTTACTCCAACCAAACGTGGCTTTCTTTATAAGGTTAAAAAGTAATATTATTGTCATTGTACAACAAACACCCAAACACAGAGAAAAAGAACCGACATTATATGTGAAGAGCGGAGGATGAACTCAGAAGTCTCTCTGATGCTTCTGTATCTGTGTGCAGGGTAAACAGGATGTGGCTGGTGTCTCTTCTCTGTCACCACCGGCTCACACCATGTTATGCAGCTCTGAAACCTTGCAAAGCAACTCGATGAATCACAGTATGATTACATTCTGTTTAAGATGAAAACAGGTATTGGTGGTTTATCATGTCATGGGTAGTTCTGAGACCTTGTGGTCTTAACCATATACATCCACTAGAGTGTGCTATAGTCTAGTTTCTGAAAGGCTGTTACAGGACAGAGAATTGACTGTTTTCAAGTTCTCCTAAAATATTTTGGTATGAGTTTACTGATATGCAACTCCATCAACTCCATATTAAAGAATGCCACAACTGTTCCTTTATTCAACACAACATAACAGAAGAACACGCACTCCCACTACACTGAAGAGATCACACTGAATCTGTGATTAAAAGGCATTTCATCATCATATATAATACATATGCTGGAAGCTGTTTCAGTGACGAGTTCTGTGTTTCAATGGTTAGCGTCATACAGCCCAACACAATACAAAAGAGAGAAAGCGTGTTGCACTTTCCTCAGCTGCTAAGAATAGAGGTGAATCAAAGCCTGACTCTCTGTGTGACTAGAATTCGCATGCCTAGTATTTATCTTGACCAAGTGTGTGTGTGTGTTTACTGCATTGTAGATAACGCTGCAGCTTGTAGTGGGCGGTATTCTCTGTGGTTGGTAGGGTTTGGGGGTGGGGGTGATTGCCTGAACAGAACTTGGGGGGGTGACACAAATGGCAGTGAGGTGAAGAGGTCAGCAACATAATTCTGAAATACACAGATAAATCAGAAGTGTCCAGGCCCAGTGGTCCAACCAGCCACCTGATGTTTCCTCTCCAAACACTCGCTCCTCCCCCAGGAGCTGCTACACTGTAAAAACAAAAGATCCACCTCAGCTATTGTAACATTTAAGCACATATCAAGCTACCTTGGTTAAAGCTAGAAGACTTTTGAAAGAGGAAATAACACATTCATCCTCTTGCAAATGAAGAAATTGTATACATGAACAATAAAACAAACATTGGCTCAACGAGGGGTCATTTTGCTACAGCCTGTCTTGATGCCGAGTAGCTTAAAGTGGTTAATGTTAGCTAATGGTGGCATAATGTAGATTGTGGATGCTGCGGTAAGGACTCCGCCTTGGTACTTCGGGCACCCTCTCTATGAGGTGAGCTATGAGGGCGCCCCCAATTTATATTCATGACACTCACCGTTAACCAGCTTATATTCATGACACTCACCGTAAACCAGCTTATATTCATGACACTCACAGTTAACCAGTTTATATTCATGACACTCACCGTTAACCAGTTTATATTTATGACACTCAACGTTAACCAGCTTATATTTATGACACTCACCGTTAACCAGTTTATATTCGTGACACTCACCGTTAACCAGCTTATATTTATGACACTCACCGTTAACCAGCTTATACTCATGACACTCACCGTTAACCAGCTTATATTCATGACACTCACCATTAACCATCTTATATTCGTGACACTCACCGTTAACCAGCTTATATTCATGACACTCACCGTTAACCAGCTTATATTCATGACACTCACAGTTAACCAGTTTATATTTATGACACTCACCGTTAACCAGCTTATATTTATGACACTCACCGTTAACCAGTTTATATTCATGACACTCACCGTTAACCAGCTTATATTCATGACACTCACCGTTAACCATCTTATATTCGTGACACTCACCGTTAACCAGCTTATATTCATGACACTCACCGTTAACCAGCTTATATTCATGACACTCACCGTTAACCAGTTTATATTTATGACACCAACCCTGAACCGGCTTTTATTGATGACACCAACCCTGAACCGGCTTTTATTGATGACACTTACCCTCAACCAGTTTTTACTTCTTTCCAGGGATGACAATGTTAGTCAGTCAGTGTGGTAAACACCGTGGTCCAAACTGAAATACCTCAACAATTATGAGGTGGATTGCCATTAAAGTCTGTACAGATATTCAGGTTCCCCAGAGGAGGAACCCCACTTACTTTGGTGTTCCTTTGAAGTTTCCTCTGGTACCACCATGAGGTTAATACTTGTAGTTGAAATATCTCGACAGCTGTTGAAAACAATTTGGTTCACAGGTTCATGGTTTTCACCAGTCGATCATCCCGGTAAGATAACAATTGACCTAAGCACTTGTTAATTGTGTTGCTCAAGATGTGAATTGATGATTAAATGTGATTAGTTGACATCCTTTGAGCATTCCATCTGATCAGGAAACATCCATTTAGCCAAGCTTTCAGAATACAAGACCTTCAAAAGCTTGGCTTAATGGATGTAAATTGTATAAATTCAAATGTGAATTGGAGTGCATCAAGTAGATCATTACGACTGGAAACACAACATCTAGTCAGAATCAACATTTTTTGCAGTGTACCACAAGCCCTAAGAACTTCCACAGACTGCCCTGCATACTGAAGAATCAGGGCACACAGAGGGCATTCACACCTTGTTGCGTTTTACAGCTGGTGCATTTGTCGGCCCCAGGCTTCTATTGCTCCTGTGACTCAGTCCCTGCTTTGAAGTGACCTTTTCTGTTCATTGAGGTGATGAAGAAATTTAAGGTTTTCTCTGTGACTTTGAATGCAGCACACCTTGGGCTACATATGGCCTGCAAGGTGTGAGTGTGAACCTGAATGAGATTATCTAAAGAGAGGTAAGGGTTAATGTGATATTAATTTGATTACATTAACAAATAATAGGTCTCACAATTAGTAAGGAGCTTGTTATTGGACTGTAAATTAAAGGATAATTCCTTTTTATTCCAACACGGGTCATATTTTAGTAATTATTTCTATCAGTGATAATAACGCTACAGTAATGTGCTGAGATCTGGGAACATGGTGATATCGCTACAACATAGTCAGATGGGACAAGAAGCATGAGCAATCAGATTAGGTGGGTTATAAACAAACTAATGCAGTGATTCACAAAACTTTTGTAACTATGACACCACTTCATATGAATCAAAGGGGATTTTTTTTCATGGCATGGTTATTTACACAACAAGCCTATACAAGCAATGTTCATAAGGTTACAGTTCAGCGGCCTATTACATCAGACTATGATAGGCTTTATCTGTATTTTAATGAGCTTTAAACAAGGAAGTAATCTACAGTGAAGCACAGCTGGGCTGACAGCTGTCAGTCACCGGTGAGGAGCTCCACTGGTAGAAGTTACTGATTCAGTCAATGACATCGGTGATTCAGTATAGTCAGTTACAACAATTTAGTTGTACATGTACTGAGCACTTCAATAACAGGGTAGGTTGATGCCTCATGTTTTTTACGTGGTGAGAGTTTACGTGTTTTTTACCCTTCCGGCTCAGCTCCCTCTTCACCAAGAAGGTCTGGTGCAGTGCCTGCTTTACTGCTGCAGCCGCACCGATCCGCCTGTCGATCTCCCTCTCCATCTTATCCTCACTCGTGAACAAGACCCCGAGATACTTGAACTCCTTCGCTTGCAGTAGGCACTCCGTCCCCACCTGGAGGGAGCAATCCACCGGTTTCCGGCACAGCACCATGGCCTCAGATTTGGAGGTGCTAACTCTCATCCCCGCCACTTCACACTCGGCTGCAAACCGCCCCAGTGAATGCTGGAGGTCACGATCCGAGGAGGCTAACAGGACCACATCATCTGCAAACAGCAGAGAGGCGATCCCGAGACCCCCGAACCTGACATTCTCCGCCCCAGGCTGCGCCTAGATATCCTGTCCGTGAAAGTCACGAACAGGACTGGTGACAAAAGGCAGCCCTGGCAGAGGCCAACACCCACCGGGAACGTGTCTGACTTATTGTCGAGGATGCGGTCACAGCTCCTACTGCAGTCGTACAGAGACCGGATCGCCCGTTGTAACGGGTCTGGCACCCCATACTCCCGCAGCACCCCCCACAAGAACCCCCGAGGGACCCGGTCGAAAGCCTTCTCCAAGTCCACAAAGCACATGTAGACTGGTTGGGCAAACTTCCAGAACCCCTCCAGTAGTCTTGCAAGGGTAAAGAGCTGGTCCACGGTTCCACGGCGGGACGGAATCCGCACTGTCCCCCCTCCCACTGAGAACAGCCTGGGGTAGGCCTTGCTTTCCCTTCCTGAGCTGTCGGATGGTTTGCCAGAACCTCCTTGAGGCCAACCAAAAGTCTTTCTCCATGGTCTCCCTGAAATCCTCCCATGCCCGAGTTTTAGTATCCGTGACCACCGCAGCTGCAGCCCTTCTGGCCTGCCGGTACCTCTCGCTTGCTTCAGGAGACCCCTGAGCCAACCAGGCCCTGAAGGTCTCCTTCTTCAGCTTGACGGCTTCCCTCACCTCCGGTGTCCACCACCGGATTCTCGGGTTGCCACCACGACAGGCACCGATGACCTTCCGGCCACAGCTCCTAGCGGCCGCGTCCACAATAGAGGCTTTGAACATGGTCCATTTGGATTCCATGTCCCCAACCTCCCTCGGGATGTGTGAGAAGTTCTTCCGGAGGCGGGACTCCTGGACAGGGTCCTCCGCCAGATGTTCCCAGTTCACCCTCACAATACGTTTGGGCTTGCTGGGTCTTTCCAGCCGGTTCCCCCGCCATCTGAACCAACTCACCACCAGGTGGTGATCAGTAGCTCTGCTCCTCTTCACCAGTGTTCAAGACATACGGACGCAGATCAGATGATACGATTACAAAGTCGATCACTGATCTCCGGCCTAAGCTGTTCTGGTACCAGGTACACTTATGAGCCACCTTATGTTTGAACATGGTGTTCGTTATGGCCAGACCGTGGCAAGCACAGAAGTCCAATAATGAGACACCACTCGGGTTTAGATCGGGCAAGCCGTTCGTCCCAATCACCCCCGCCAGGTTTCTCCATCATTGCCCACGTGAGCGTTGAAGTCCCCCAGGAGAGCTATGGAGTCGGCAGGCACCGCCCTTTCCAGGACCCGTCCCAGGACCCGTCCCGGGACCCGTCCCACCGACTCCAAGAAGGCCGGATACTCTGAACTGCTGGTGCATAAGCACAAACAACAGAGCCTTGCTCCCCGCAACCCGTAGGTGTAGGCTAAGCCCAACCGGGCCCCATGGGCGAAGGCCCGGCCATCAGACGCTCGCCGACGAGCTCCCCTCCTGGGCCTGGCTCCCTGGGGCTGCTTATCATCAGGGTTATTTTGAACCACTCTTAGTCTGGGCTCTCCCCTGAGACCTGTTTGCCTTGGGAGACCCTACCAGGGGCTACTGCCCCGGAGAACATAGCTCCCATGATCACTGAGCCACTCAAACTCCTCCACCACGTTAAGGTGGCAATTCGCAGCGTGGCGATTTGCGGCGTAGCGATCTTGGCGGACAAGTCGCAACCTTGAGTTTCCTCCGAAGGGTAGCCGGGCCCAGCCTTAGAGATAGGGTAAGGAGCTCGGTCATCAGGAGGGAACTTGGAGTTGAGCCGCTATTCCTTCGCGTCGAAAGGAGTCAGCTGAGGTGGTTCAGCATCTAATTAGGATGCCTCCTGGACGCCTCCCACTGGAGGTTTTCCAGGCACGTCCAACTGGGAGGACCTAGAACACGCTGGGGGGATTATATCTCCCAGCTGGCCTGGGAACGCCTCGGGATCCCCCAGTATCAACATGTTGCGGGGGAGAGGGAAGTCTGGGTCAGCCTGCTTGGCCTGCTGCCACCACGACCCGACCCCGGATAAGCGGAGGAAAATGGATGGATGGATGGACCTGTACAAGAGGCTAGTTCTTTTTTCATTTTCATATGTCACTCAGAAGTTCCTATCCCATTTTATGTCAATACAAAATATCAGGATGACCCCTTTATAACCTTTAACATTTCAGTTGATATTATGTGTACATATTGCATATTTGTAACCAAAATTGTGTTTTATTACAAACTAACTGACATTCAGCAGACCTGGAGCAGCACAGTCTGAGAGGTGAAGCCAATGCAAAAGTACCTTAAAGCTGCATTCTCTCTAGTGTCCACCAGGGGGCGCCTCCTCTGGTTGTATAGAAGTCTATGAGAAAATGACTCTACTTCTCTCTTGATTTATTACCTCAGTAAACATTGTAAACATGACTTTATGGTCTCAATCTCTAGTTTCAAGTCTTCTTCAATACAACATGATGTTCATTTAGTTAGTACATTATGGTCCATTTAGAGTCAAACAGACCATAAAGCAGGGGATGCTTTATGGTCTGTTTGACAAAACATTGCAAAAATAAGACCCAAACTGATCAAAACCATAACTTACCTGAATATGAAAGAAGCATGAAATGTGGTGGATGTTGTAAATGCATGTATTTTACATCAAGATCAGTGAATCAGTTTGGTTTCCACTAATGCATCTATTTCATGCATGTTTTCAAAGTGAAGTGTTCTAGTCCAGAAGTGGTTGCAGTTACAGCTTGCATGATGGCTTCACCTTTTACCTGCACGACAGACTGCTGTGAACTGCATGAAGGAATGCCTGTTGAGGTGGTTAAAGGAGCAGAAAGCAGGTGATGTTTAAGAATAGGGGGAATTTGGTATGTGAGGACGGACTTCTTGAAACAGAAGGTGGGGGGGGGGGGGGGGGAGCCGTGTTAAGAGGTGAATGTATGAGGCTCAAACCGTTGTGGATGGGGCTCCTGTAATCCTGTAGCACAGTGCCATCCTTTTACATGCATGGCCTACTGTTATTTGTGTCAGCCACTCATCACTCACACATACTGCAGTCAGGAATGGTATCCTCCTCAATTTGGCCTCTGTGGAAAAGCAAGCCCATTGAGGGGAGTGCCAGTGAAGGATTCGGAGTTGATCCTGACAAGGATCAGGTTCCCTCTCCACCTTGTTCATTTCTAGAAGAAAAAACTATTGAATATTACACTAGAGTTATTTTTTTTCCTTATGGAGGGGGGGTAAGAGTAGGAAGAAGGCCGGGAGGTACCTGAAACCGTGTTGTACCTGAAACCGTGTTGTACCTGGAACCGTGTTGTACCTGAAACCGTGTTGTACCTGAAACCGTGTTGTACCTGGAACCGTGTTGTACCTGAAACCGTGTTGTACCCACCTTTTCAATATGAATGACTTTTCTTGTCAGGGCTGAATGTGGGATTAAATCTTTTGAGCACACCCACTTTGTGGAAGCTGAATGTGAAATAAAGGCTGCTATTGTGTGACAGCGTCTCTCCCCCAGGGCCCTCACAGCTCCCCGGCCTTCCCAGCCACCTCACACACTCTCTCAACCCTGAACCGGCAATTAGACGGTCAAATCAAAACCCTGGCACTCAAGACTAATTGTTTCTAACAGGCCTTTGTAAAGGGCCATGTTGTTTCCCATTCAGGGCAGCTTCCCTGCCTCCTTGTGTGCCAGATAGAGGAAGGCATCGTTCCAGCCGGGAGATAAGCCACAGGCTTTTTTTTAATGCCCCAAAGTAGACTTAATTTTCACCGTCCTTTCACGGTTCAGGTGTGCTTGTGTATTGAGGCGGTCAGAATTTGCAGTGGGTGGGTTGGCCTGACGGATACAGTACCTCACAGGATGTCATTCATCGGAGGCTTCCGGAATGTGTTAGAAAGGGTGTGTATGCATGTGTGGCCATTTTACCACTGTCCTGCATGTTTCTCCTTTTCTGCACTCTTTTGGGGGCTTATACAACTGTCAAGACATGAAATGCATGACCTTGCTAAAGACGGAGCGGCAATATTCACTTTCGTTTTATTCTCGCAAATATTCTGGTCTTCTGGTCCGAAGCAGTTTTCTGCTATTGCAGGTAGTGTTAACCGTTTAGTAAACGCTGGACAAAAGCAAGCCAGGCAATGCTATTAACTGCCAATATTATGAAGATTCCTCCATGATATAAAATATATTGTTGTTTGGTCATTGCAGCTGTTTATTTTTCACTCAAAGGCAATGATATCACCCATTAATTCTGATATGTAGATGTCTTCAGGAAAGCTGCTTCAGAGAAGTGTTGCTTCAAGCGTCTATGATCATTTTGGAGGATGTAGTTTGTGATACTGTTGAACTGTATTGAGAAGTGTTTCTCTTTTTTAGCCCACCCTCATTGATATAAATGGGGTGGACAAAATAAATAGAGCTAAACTAAACCAATTCAACAGCTCCCCAAAGGATGCCTGAGTATCTTTGGTACGATACCTGCCACCAGGTGCTGCACCTGGAATGCAAGAATTCTTATCGGAGAGTTCAGCAAGTGTCCAGATGTCCAGACTGTGAGTTTAGCTTCCGCCCTCTGCAACAGGACCTGTTGCACTGACATACGAGCAGCAGTGGAGGGCCTTAGTGCTGTCAACAGTGTGAAGACAATAGATGGGTCTGTCTTACTCTTTGAAGAATTTGTGATTCTGAAAATATTTCATCAGGATTTCAGGGGAGAGGTTTTGTGCGGTGGTCCTATTTCTCATTCAGAGTACAGTATCTGCTCCATGTTCAGAATCAGCTTTATTGCACATACAAAGAATTTTATTCCGTTTTTTAATCTCTTTGGATAAACTTCAACATAGAAATAACAGAGAGAAGGAAACAAAGCTGGACAGATAAAGTGAGTGAAAAAATACTATAGAAATAAATATAAAAATCACCAATGATCAACATTAAGATAAGAATAAAAGGTCTATAAACAAGTCTTCAGTAAGTTGGAAAGAAAAACAAATATATATACTGAATATGTACATTAAAAAAACACATTAAAGACTGTACAATCACAATCTGTCATGGCAGCAGTGGATGTTTTGGAGTTAGAGAGTTATTGATGTTAGTGTTGATCAGAGACGTCCTGTAGGAACAAACTGATCAAACATCAGTAGAATAAATGTGGTCAGCGCTAAGACATTAAAATCATCAAACATGCCAAACAGCCATGACCTGTGCGCCCACGCTGCTCTGCAGGATAAACACAGTGACCGTTAAGCTCACCTCTCCTCCGTCACAGTGGGCGGAGCGTTGATGCATTACGACCACAATAGTCACCATTTAAGATTTCCGTGTGTGTTGATGCAAATATGAGCACTTATCCATCTTGATGGAATTGGAAATCTCCCTCCTTTTGTAGGCTCTTGTAGTTTTCTCTTCTGAAATAAAGACCACCTCTTCTAGTATCATAAAAAATACAGATTTCATGAAATAAAACATCTGCAGCACAATTATAGGTAAAACCTGTAATCATACAATAAAATACGCTAAACTATTTTTTTAATTCTATGATCGCTGCCAGAAGAGCCATTGTCTATTTTGAAACACCTCTCTTCCAACAACCCCAAACAGCCATGATGCATCAGAGACGTCTTCTTCTTCTTTGGTG
Organism: Lycodopsis pacificus; assembly: GCA_028022725.1. Classification (NCBI taxonomy): domain Eukaryota; kingdom Metazoa; phylum Chordata; class Actinopteri; order Perciformes; family Zoarcidae; genus Lycodopsis; species Lycodopsis pacificus. The sequence goes on from CM051692.1 coordinate 1,763,348, forward strand.
TAAAAGACAAACACTGTTGGGCTGGGTGTCAGTGTCTGACCTGCTGTCTGCACCCAGCCAGCTCCGAGAGCAGGGAGCTGCTTCTGTTTCAACTGGAGTGTGACTGGATCTATACTGGGAGTTATGGGGAGACACACACACCCTGCTGTGGACCCCTGTGTCTGCTGCTCAGCCTGTCAACCTGAGAGAGGAGGAGGGAGAGGGGGCTGGAGTGCTGAAGTGAGGTATAGGCAGACATTTTCTCAGGAATGCTGGGAGCTATCAGAGTGACATGTAACCGTATCCGCTGTCAGATCTCAGGCTCTATCTCTGCTCCGCTGTTGACTGCTCCCTCAGTCTGCTGAGGCCTCCTGTCTGAACCTGAGAGCCTTGCTGGGAGCTCATCCTTTTTAGGAACATTTGGATGAATAAACATTTGTAAGAACCCCTGTGGTTTCAGTACAGTTGACTGCTCCAGCAGCTCTTAAGGGTCTGGGGATATTCAGGGCTACTTTATGGCTTCTTCACACAACTTTAGCCCTGATCTTCTGTTCCCTGACAGTCTTGAAACTACCCAACATAGATCAGAGCAATTTCCGCACTGGCTCTGTGATGTGTGGACTGTCCAAAGATGCGAGTCTAGTGTCTCTCCAGTGCCTCACACAGAGGTATTCCAGATATCTAGCGTGTTAAATATCTGGAACTGTCGGGCTACAGCCAATAAGAGCGCTAAGGGTTGAAGGGAAACGTGGCAGAGGGGTTGCATCGCCTATAGCCTACCTGTGTGCGCTATGTGTTGCATTTGTAGTTGTTGTTGTTGCTCGTAGGATGTTGGATGTTTGCATGAACAAACATACCACAGTGACTGATCTGAGTAGGGGAACGTGAGGAAACAGGCTACAATGTGAACACGTGTGCCGACGACTTCTTTAAAACCATGTGCCAAAACTGCAGTTCATCACATGGCCACTTGAGGCTGGCTCCGAAAGCAAGTCAATCCCCATAGTCCTTTATGTTAGAACTTTACAGCAGAAATAAACATGTTTACATCCCGCTACATCCTGTTTAAATGATATTTAATTGAGGGTCTCTGTTCCGTCATGTCGTGTGAAAACCACGACTTCAACACTCCCGATAACAAGACAGCCAGTTGTGGAGTGGGAACAGTAGGCCTACAGCAATCTGATCACTTTCAAAGGTGTGTAGTGTGAACCGGCTATTAGAGGCTTTCAGGGGTCCCACTAAAAACAGAAATGTTTCGAAATTAATATTTATTTTCACTATCAATTCATCTGTCAACTGTCTTTCAGTTTTTCTTAAAAAATATCAGAGATGGAAAAAATTGGTCTTTAATATGAAAGGAAATACAAATGTCTGTAAATGACTATACCACCAGCACCACTTTGGTCCAGACCATAATATCTCTACATCTATTGGATGGATTGCTATGAAGTCCTGTACAGACATTCTTGCTTCCCAGAGGATGTAGAGGATCATCAGGTCTACGTTTTAGTTTGGTTTATGACTCAATTATGACGTGTTAACGGCATGCTAACGCATTAGCACTTCATCATCAAAACTGTTGATGCAATTTGTTTACTAGTTGTGTCAGCACTTCAAATCTAAAATGAAACCCTTTGTTCTCTTCTGACAAAGCATGTCACCTATTTTCTCTTACAATGATGCTGATATCTGCTCCCGAGTATCCATCCATCTTCTGGACACAGACACGTTTTGCACTGTCATGGAGTACTGCGAAGGCAACGACTTGGATTTCTACTTGAAACAGCATAAGCTAGGTTTCAGTTTACTCAGTTTAAGATAGTTATTTTCCAGAATCTCTCCCATTCAGTGACTTAAAAAAACATAAAATCAAAAAAATAAATAATAAATAATGGTACTTAATCACCCCCCCCCCACCAGGTGACATGTTTATCATGAAAAACAGCTGTGCCCAATTAGAGTATAATTAAATAGCAATTATTCGCTGCATAATAGTGTGCTAAAGCCTGTTTGAATCATCAGCGCATTAGTTCATGCACTTGTGACCCACCAGAAGGGGCTGATGGCATTAATGAAACGCCTTTGACCCCCACCAGTGTTTGCTTCTTACTCAACCAAAGAAGATCAAATGCTGTTATCAGAGCACCCAGAGATAGAGGCCACTCGACCACCACAAACTGCAGAAGTGAGATCCAACCTTCTAAGAGCATTAATGCCACCCTGTTCAGGCCTAATAGAGACAACTAGGGCTGATACGGAGGCCAGCGCTCCGCAGCGATGGGCTCTGCAGCGACTTGCTCGGGTCCGATGCCGGGGCTTTGCAGGTGAGCAGAAACAGGAGACGCACTTGTGTTTTTTTAAGTGTTTAAGTGCTGTCGTTGAAAGTGTCCTGTTACGTTGCTCCCTCCATGACCACCTGACCCCACCCCCCCCTCCTGCACAGGTAAGAAACGTGTTCCCTTTACTCTGTAATAGTAGTTCTATAGGTTGCAGTAAAGTATATTTCATAGAGAAGATTTTCAATGGTTTTCACCGAAAGTTATCTAAACGTAAGCGTCTCATGTAGCTCAGAATTCTGCTTTTATTCTGAAGACTACAGACAGACAGGGAGCACAATGACAATAGACATTTGCTTGTCTTGATCCCCACATCACCGCTACCACCGTGTAATGGCAGTTTCCCCTCCTCTTTGTTGAAGCAACACCAGGCCCTGTTTGTTTATGTCATTATGTCTGTGGAACATGTGACTGATGGCTTTCTGAGAGGCTCTATGCATTTGTGCTCAGAACCAGAGTTAGCTGGGTCACTGAGCCCCCCATTGGCTGTGAAGGGGCCTTTGAGGACCACGGGGCCGGTAGAGACGAGGAGCAGGGAGAGATTGACAGGGGCTGATGGCAGCCATTGCTGAGGTCACAGCCAGGTAAGAGGGCAGCCTTGTGTTCATCTACAACACGACTCAGCCACTGAGCAACAACTGTATCACCTTGTAAGATAACTCCTCATCATATTGTAAACAATACGTACAACACACAATGCAACAGCTGCTGCATTGTGTGTTGTACGTATTCTACTGATCGGCCTTGTAGTCGATTCGTAATTGTGTCATAAACAAACAGACAGTTTCCTGTTTCTGTGTCACATGGGTTTCACACCTGCCCTGCCACTTTAGGAGACCAGGGGCAGGTCCTGAGTCTATTCACTCTAATGGGAGAAGTGAAAGTGAACAAAGATTATTTTGCTCCATAGTCACCAAATTAAATATTGGACCCATTTTTCACAAACCACCAACATTCTGCTACTGAAATTACATTTTTTAGCTCGAGAAATCCAGACAAAATGAACCTTTCGTTTTCTCTGCAACACACTCTTGCAAGATCTGACAACTAATGTTTCCAAACACACAGTCTAAGAAATGTTACTATTGCTAGATATGATCATTTGCTAATGTTAGCAACCGAAAATATGAGAAAATTATGCAAAAAGTGCTCAATCTGCTCCCATCCATCCACAAAACGTTCACAACACTTCTAAACGAGGTGGGTGGATGGGCGGGCACACATCATGACCACGCCCACTTTGGGAGACAGGAAGTATAAATAATCTCAAACCAGTGGTGGAGCCTGTAATCTATCATCTTTGTCAGATGATTTCGGCGTCGGCACACTTACCAAATCTCGTCTCTCTCCAGTTAGACAGTTTTTGTGTCTGCGTAAACGACCTCTCTTCACTCTCGGTAGTTTGTTGTCTTGCCAGTCACATGATAGAAACGTCATCAACATGTCCACTCGCTCGCTTTGAATTCTCCAGACAGCGAGTGGCACTATTCACACATGGGCTCAATTGGACATGACACTCGTCGGCTGACAGGGTAACGTCTGTTTAATGTCCCGTCTGAATCATCTGTGTTCTCACATCCAGCTCCTTGATAAGATAATGTGTCGATAAGTTCAGGGTTGCAGTGCATGTTTGAAACGGGCTTGTGTGAGATGCTTCAGGAGCCCAGCCATCCACCATCCAACATCACACTGCATCCACCTTTATTTCAGAATAAGAGCGTCTTTACTTGTGCAACCACAACAGGTTGCTTGTCAGGAAAACATAAACATAGGTCATCTTAGGCATTCAAAGAAATGATCAATGCTGTTGTGTTCTGGTGTCATAGAACACTGAATAAGGAACATTTGGACACAACAGTATTCTCTTTACCTAAAAGTTAGAAAGGTTAATGTTATTCTAACATCTTTACATTTTAACAGGTGTTATTTCTAGTCTTTGTTTCAGCAAAGTAAAGCCCATGCTAACAGGTAAGTTGACGTGCAATTGAATCCTGGTTGATTGGTTGGTTAACGTGAATCCTGGTTGATTGGTTGGTTAACGTGAATCCTGGTTGATTGGTTGGTTAACGTGAATCCTGGTTGATTGGTTGGTTAACGTGAATCCTGGTTGATTGGTTGGTTAACGTGAATCCTGGTTGATTCGTTGGTTAACGTGAATCCTGGTTGTTTCCAGTAGATTTCATGTCAAATCTAACCAATCAAAACATCGGTGGCTGTAGAAGCGGCTAGAGGACCTGGAACTCTCCCACCACAGCACCCGAGTCCTTGATACCAGGCCTGCTGTTGTGTCACTGGCTGCTGTGGGTGTCCCTGTCGCCACCAAGTTGTAGGGCATCGCTTGTTCTGTTGGTCTGGGGCCGCTGTGTGGTGGGGGTGAGCTGTGGAGGGCGACAGAAAATAGAAAATGGAAAATTCCTGTGTGAAGTGCAGTCATTGTTGATCAGGTGTGAACTGCAGAGCAGAGATCAGAGCAGGAAGGGGCGGAGGGAGCAGACAGCTGCTGCAGCCCCACATCAAGCCCTTCTACATCACACCAGCTGGGACTGAGGCCCAGCGCTCACCACCGGGGGCCCAGCGCTCACCACCGGGGGCCCAGCGCTCACCACCGGGGGCCCAGCTCTCACCACCGGGGGCCCAGCTCTCACCACGCCAGCCGGGGCAGCCATGCTTGGGGGGGGGGGTAAATGCAAGGCAGGGGAACTACGGCAATCCTCCTCCACTTGGACGCATGTCATACAAAAACACATTATATATGCTGTTAAATCACACATGTTGATGATATTAGATGGCATGCAGGCATTTGTATTCTTGAATACTTCATCATATCTGTCTTTGCTCTGTTGTACTTCTGTTTGCTCCTGCAATAGTGCTGTTGCACAGATATCTTTACAGATCCATCTGATTGTATTGTGATTGGAGCTGAAAGTAGTGGCCCATTAATCCATTAGTCAATCCACAGAAGACCACTATCAACTGTTTTGATTCTTTTGCTATTTCAAGCCTCTAAATTGTGAGAATGTGCTGTTAAGTGAAAGTAAATAAAGTATCTGTGGTCGGATGAAGAAACATGCGTCATATTTGGCCCAAGCAATGACTCAACAGAATAATCTGCACATTAAAAGATGATGACAATGATTATTGTTGTATTGCAGCTCTGTAACAGCACAAAGCAACCAAACATGGCGAAAATTGAATTCCACATGAACAAAATACAAATACGTGCTTCTGTGGATGTAACACTTAGTTACACACGTGCAGAGAGAGATCTCCATCAAGGCAATCGTAAGCATTATACTGTATAAAGTGTCTCAATGTTGCATGTTTGGTTGTCAGAATCGACTCCAGTTCTACAGAATGCTGACAGGATCATGACCGTTCAGAGCAACAGGTGTTTCAGGTGAACCAGTGGCCATGTTAACTGTTGACTTTAACCCAAATGTGTCCGTGGTCGCTTGTAGTAAATCAACCAAATACATGTGTGAATACTGGGAAACGTATTCTGTACACTCACCAACAGCTAACAACTTGTCTATGTTGCATTTGTTGCTGGCTAATCTCAGTTTGACAAGCTGTTGCACTCCGCTCTACTTCTGTTGCCAAACTGCGTGAGCAGACTTACGAACGTCATCATTGTTTACAACCTGTTGAAGGCTCTTTTACGGTTAAACAACAGAAGCATGAGCCTGGCATTAGCCACTGATGATTTATAATGAGATATGGTGCAGTCAGTATCATCCACACTAAATGCAGATTACATAATGTATATGTTTGTTGTGTTGACCCTTCATTAAGTCCCACCGTCCAACTGGCCAATCACAGCATAGCATCAGCCCGCTCTGCTTCAGACTCATCAGTGGTTTCAGATGTTCTTCATGTTCAGGCTGCTTCAGTGGATCTGGAGCTCATCCTGGTTAAACGTGTGACAGTGATACTCGTTACACGGAGAGATATACATTTCCAAAACGTTACGTTTCTACCTAAAAACTTGTGGCACTAACATTAGCAGAGTAGGTCAGCACATCATATACTAGCGTTAGCACTTCTATGCTACGCTAGCAGGTGGTTCACTTTTACACTTCATCTTTTTAAGCCGTTTTCATCCTGGACATATCCTTCTGCTTTCTTCTCTCTGAAATCACTTTTTAGTTTTCCAGAAGTTAGATAATATTTACTCATGAAGTGCAGTTAGTGACAATGTGGCTCCATGGTAACGTAGCTCAGACAGCGGTGGGGGGCGGAGCTTAGCTTCGGGGCGATATGCAATGACTGGGACATAAATTGACTGTGACACATTTTGATCAGATTATTTCTATATTATTTTTGCAATTTTACTATTAGTGAGATTTCCACAATGACGAGCATAATATTCAGTGAGAAAAAGTTTTCACCACCGTGATAGTCAAAAAGAGATTGTAAATCTGCTGTTGGTAACTAATGAATGTCAGCCGGAGGGTGAGGTAAAGCACACAAGGTTGATAAATGATCTGCACATTTCTGATCTTTCACAACTGTTAAAATGTCTGTTTGGTGCCCTTCTATGTCTAACTCTATGGGATTGTCATTACCGTGGTTTTTATTCCTAAACTAAAGCTGGAGTTTTATTGTAACTTTTTCTTATTTGAAAAGATTTCTCTGAATAATTCCTTTGCCGTTTTTGACTGCAGGGCCCAGTGACATCAGCAACACATGCCTGTAGTCCTGCCGTCAACTGATGACAGAATATATCTTGAAAATGGCCATCAATGAGTCCTTGAAATCCCAAACCAGTCAAGTATAATGGCCTGATGTGTCCTTTGGGAGCAGGAGGTCACATGTTTTTCCATCCATAACTAATTTCTAATAAATGGCCAGTTTCCCAATGCTGGTGTTCAGAGGTCAAATCGTTTGCATGCTTTTTTGCTGGCCACAGATTCCAGGAGTGCTTTTTGTCTGTGGGAGGATGTTCAACAGAGTAAAAACATGTTGAGATATTTGACATGTATAAGGTTACTCTGATGTCTTATTGCTTTATATTATTCATATTACATTAGTGCTCTATAACATGAGAACATATTAACAATTGAATTACACAGAAAGCCATTCAAAGATACACTTTTACAATATTGCATTCCTAAGTTATAACATCATGTAATTTGTTAAAAATGAACTTTGATTTTATTGTAGAAATGCTGTTTAACCAAATGAAAGCTCCGTCAAGACAGTGCAGAGTCAGCTCCTCAACATGTATCATGACACATGTATCCGATCCATTGGAGAAATATACTTGTTTACCGTCTACCGAGTACTGAGATCAGGTGATGGAGACGGGTCCCGGTTGTGTTTACCTGTCTGAGCACAAAGAGTTGGTTTCAGAACGATGGGAATAGCCTCAGAGCTAGCCTCACATAGTTTGTAAGCTAAAGAAGCGGGCTAGCAGTACATCCTCAAATCACCTGATTCACATGTGCTATGAATCATACAGACAATCTGCCTCTCTCACTCTCACTTGAAATGATCAGAATCAGTAATCTGTTCAGCAGATAATAATCATGGCTTGTCAGTTTATTGAGAGGTTTTTATACTTTATTATTATTATTTGTAGTTGGAAAATGATCTCACTCTAGCAACTGCCTCTGGATCTTTATGCAGGTTATTCATCATCATCATCATCATCCTCTGTTACACTACATCCTACTGTCTAGAACGTTCTCTCGTCTAATATCTCAGAGGGTCACATCTCCTTGACCGCCTCTCACATTGGTCATGGACCACTGTACTTTAGAAATAGGATTTTTAGCATCTAACTTTACGTTTTCTTGTGAAGTTAGATGCTGTTCTTGCTTGTTTTGGGTCCTGTAACTGCTGAATGTGGTATCTGTTTGTTTCCTGATTCCCTCTGTGGCAGGAAATTCTTCTTTTTAGTCTTTGGCCCCATTTTTGCGAATGAACCCCACACAGAGTGGAACAGGTATGTGACTATTTTAGGGACTTGGAGTATGTTAATGATGAAATCTCACCAACGTTCACCAGGTTGACGAAACCACAATTGACCTATAAAGGTGCAAGATCCGACATTGGGAGCATTTCAATTGCTACTCAACGGCTCTCAACATGGCAACGCAGGCAGCGCCTCACAGCTAACGGTGCTAACAGTGCTAACGGTGCTAACTACACAGAGCTCTTTACCTGAGGGGGAACTGGAGGGTGGGTGCTACACTTCCCTGACAAAGCTGACGATCAGGACGACGTTATCATCTGTTACCGTCATATGAGAATGCAGAGCGGCAGCCGTAAGCTAACCAGGGGGGCACGCTAACGGCACTAAAGGCACGCGGCCTATGTGAACAAAGAGAGGAGAAGCTGTAATATCAACACACACAGGGAGAGAGACTTCATCCTCTGCTCAGGTAGCCGTTGCTCCTCTACGTCTTTGCATAGAGGATCGTTGTTTACTGATATATTAATGCTCTCAGTGATAATTACAGCTCCTTTATTCTGCAAACTGAGAGAGGGCACATGTGCACATACCAGTACAATTGATTAAAAGCCAACAGTGAATTTTTCAAAAGCTTCGGTTACGCCTTCAAAGAGTAGCATGTGTGTCTCCACCATTTACAACAGCGTCTGTCTTCAGAGTGATCAGGCTTTGCGTGACCTTGCATCTAACCCTGGTAGATATGTGCCTTGAGCATGTTCATTGCTCAGTGACATTTTGCTCCTGAACAATAACACAGATGCTTGGCCCTGTCTGACTCTGGCCCTGTAGCGTCGGCCTATCTGTACGTCCGGCTATTTTCATTACCACCTCTCCCTCGCTGCTTGCGGCTCTGAGAAGGGCAGTTATGTGAGTCGCTTTATTAGTTTTGAAGTCCGACGTGTTCTCGGCTTCTCGGCCTGTAGATGAAGCCGTCAGAGCCTGTCTGCAACTGGCGAGCGTTAATCACGGATCAGCAACTTGGGTTTCACCTGTTGGACGTCGCAGCGCTCAGGGACTGTCTGTCACCCAACAGCTCTTACATATCCTCGTTAGTTCTACACATCGGTCTGACCGGCAATGTGAACTCTTAGACATCACTACGCATTTTCACACTTCTGCAGATTTATGATTTTGGAGATTTCTCGTGTCTTTCATCATGTAATTCAACTCTATCCCATGATGATCACATCATTGCTGGTATGTGTGCATGAGTGTGTTCGTGTGTCTGTTCAAAGGCCTTTCAGGGCAGCACTCATTATGGATAAAGGGGGTGGGGAAACCAGTTCAAATTTATTGCCTGCGTCAGCTGTGTCAAATTTGGCAAGCGCAAATGGTCAGCTTGCAAATGGCCGGCCGATACCTAAGCAGCCTTTGTAGACAGAGTTGTCCATGTTCACCTCTCAGTGTGTAAGTTGAGTGTTCATCTACATAAAAGAAGTGCCCGAGTTCATTCAAAGATGACTGTTGTGTTCACACTGAGCGTAACATTCCCAGGCTGCTGAATCAGTCAACAGAGCTCTGAAGACTGACCTGATTTCGGGTTCGGGTGGCATGAAGGCCAAGAAGAGCCGCGCCGCTGCTGATGAAGAGCAGGCTGCTCGTCCAAGGGAAGCCTTCTGTCTTTTTTTCTGCTTTTCTGTTCTTTTGATCATTCATAAAGGGGACCACCCACTTTCTGAACCCTTGCCTCTATTTTTGCAGGGTCAGAAAGAGTGGCCAGTTGCTCTTTATGGCGGAGATTTTACGATGTGGTCAGAGCTGTTTGGAGACCACCAGTTCTCCTTTCACTTGTCACTGGAGCTGAAGCAGCCCGAGGAAGGCCCTCGCTCTATGTGAAACGGGTTTCACTGGTTTGAAGTCTTTGAAATTTGGCAATTGCTCAAAAGTCAGTAGCGTGCTTTTTCCTGCATTTATTAACACAACTATCATGTATTTAATTAATTCAATTTCATAAACAGTTATTTATTGTGATGATTAGTTTGGAATTACTGAACTGAACTATTTGTTTCCATCACAACTTGGGATGGCCCCCAAGATGATCGTCGGTATGAAGAGAAGTAAATTGTGCATGTTTGTACAAATGTTACTTCTTACAGTAAATGTAAACTAAAGAATTATAGGAATCGTAGGTGTATTTGCCTCACGCCTTATAGATCTGAGTAAAAACCTTTTTGCATAACAACAGTAAGATCTGCATTTCCATTCATCACCGTCGCTGTAACGTCCAACATCATTAGTGCATCTGAGTCTGTCTGCCACCAACCTTTGCATGTCAACTTTGAATTAAAAATCAGTGCAGCGTTTTTGAGAATCAATACAGTATCACAAAACATAATATTGCAATACTCAAGTGCATTGATATTTTTTCACACACCTTTTGCGGACATCACAATCATGGATACAAGTGGCTGGTATGAGCTGTCGTCATATCCGGCAGTGCAGAAGCATCTGACCAGGAAGCTCCCTGAGTGCCTTGATGATGAGATCACATGAGACTGAGAATACACTGGAGGGATTACATATTTCATCTGAAAATGGATGGAAGCAAAACAATAAATGGGCTACTTAGAGTTTAAAATACTTTAAAAGACTCTTTGGAATGTGATCAAAAAACGGGAGCATTCGGAGAAAACCCACGGTAAGCAAAGCCATGTTTGGCCTGCGCTGTTGGTGGCTTCTCCACCTGCACTTGTCTAGGTGCTACATGTCGGGTTTAGATGAAATATAGCCATATTCTAATGCTGGACAACTATTACCAACAGGGATGTCTTGTTAGCATTTTGTGTCTTTCATGTAGTTACATTTGAACCATAATGTAGTTGTTTGACAACCATTAAATGAAAATATTCACATGTTACAGAAGGACATTTGATTTGTTTGCTCACAGTAGAGGAACAGTATATTGTTCTTGTACTCGTATTAACGTATTAACAGGTGTCTGATCACAGTGTATTTATATACTTGAAGTTGGCAGTAGGGGGGCTAGATATGCAACATTTCTCGAGGCCCTATCTCGTCTTTTTCTTCTTTTTATATTGCATTGCCTAAACAGCCAACCACCCTCAAATCAAAAGATATACTTCTTAGCTCCTGAAGATGTCATCTTGTTTCTACATCTAGCAGACTATGACACTGTGCCACAGCTCGTCTCATTAGGAGCGATGACAGCACTCACATTTTCTTTGCTCAACATACAACTATGTTCACTGTGTATCAGCTAATGTCAGCAGCTTCATCAGTTAATTGGGTCAAATCTATCTATCATAATATGCATATCAGATTATGTACATGTCATACTGGTGTTGGAATATTATAGAAATGTTGAAACAGAAATGTTGATCCCCGGGTCTAGAACCAGTAGTTCCCAACTGGTCTGGCAGGGAACAAACATTTATACCTTGATATAATACAGAACTGTGAAGGGGATATTGCGACCGTCATTTCTGTCTGCAGAGTTACAGATGATGTGTGTTGTCGTAATTTTTTGTCACCAGTGTCTAATCATGTGGCGGATGAATTCAATTTCAACAATTTACAAGAAAATATTCAGAATTTGATGAATTTCAAGGAATTGAATGCAATATTTGTTATCAAAGAAAGTGATTTTTAGCATTAAATTCTTGGTTTCCATCTGTGTGTTCCGCCTCACAGAAATCATAGGGCCCTACAGATGCCGTAGACGAGGCTATCCAATGACGGTAGGGTCAATAAAGTAGATGTACAGTAGGCTACGCACCCTCCGAGCAATCCTGCTTAATTCTGTTAGAATGTTGTCACCATGCTAATTACATGTACATTACGCTGGTTATTAGCTGAAAAAGCACAGCCAAGTGTCCCAATTGTTGAAATCCACAACAAATTGATGCTAACATGTCATCCAGAGGGAAGACTATCCACCTTTACAGCTTTCCAACACGTTGGCCTGCACCCCAATGAAAAGGCTGGTTGCAACAAAAGATCTAGGTGATAGCATGAAGTCTGGCACTGCTGCTGCTAAACACAACGAGCATGCTGCCTTCAATGGGGCCGTTTTTGCATATTAATGCTCCCTTTCTGTGGTATTCTTGGCCTTTAGCATTTTCAGAAAGCTCCAAGTCTCAGAGTTGTGACATGACGTTTTTAGAAATGGCAGAAGCCATGGAAGTTTGTTTCCAGTTGATATATGTTATTGTAATTTTAGTCATTTCATAATTACCATAATTCACTCTCAAAAACTGCAGTCCCAAGTACTAAGAAGCTTTATGTTAAAAGAACCAACGAGCAGACTAAAACACTTTCATAAACTGAGGACGTGAACCTAATTATGATGTTCTAACATTACATTTCAGAGCTGGAAAAGTACAGGTGTAATTAATAACATCAGTCATAAGTGCACTCCTTTTGGGTGAGCCTGTTCCAGGACCCATTGTGATCCTGGTTGACTGTGATGATGAGTAACTGTGACACCGTGTCTTTGTTGTCTTCGACATGTTAAATGTCTGCTGTTGTTGGTGGTCTTCTGAAGCTGCAACTCTGTATGTCATACATTACTGCACAGCTTTCCTCATTTCCTGTTGGCACAAAAATATACCAATAATGTGCTCTTGACAGCTTGACAAAATAGCCAAATTTGACAATTTGGAAATGATATCTTTGAATTTCATCAATGCTATATTTTCTTTTAATTTCTCCGTTTTCATTATTTCTTAACTGAACATAAAGACACATTAGAAGAGCATTACGTTGTGACATTAACTATATACAGACAGATGACACTGAATCAGATATGACCGTGCCCGTCACCTTCTCTTTGGTCAGCAGGTATCTTATGTTATCCAGAAGACATGAAGCCTATCTCTGCATCATATAGTGACGTGTGGTTTATGCACCGTCATGCTCTCAAGCCGTACCTGGATCCCTCAGTGCAGAACAAGAGGAGAACCTCTTGATGATGAGCTGACTGTATCTTACAGTAAGTGACATCAACAAGTGGACTAATAGCTGCTGCCTCCTGTGAGCCAGTCTACAGCAAATCAACATGTCGGGGATGCTGCTGATTCACCACTTTATACAGGAGCGGCGGGTCAAGAGAAGGCCAGAAGGGGACGATAAGGACCACGTGAAGCTTCAGGTTACACTGCTGTTCCTGTTGTTCCTCTCCTCCTCTCCTCTCTTCTCTGTGAATAGAAGGAAGGACAGGATGCTGCTCATCTCTGGATGCTGCTTGTGTATTATGTAGAGATGAAACAGGCCTTTTGTCGACATGATTTGTTGTTGCCTCCTTTAACATGAGCTGAAAGTGTGACCAGTTAACATCAGATAAAAGGAAAGTGTGGTGGTGGTGGTGGTGTATGTGTGTGTGTGTGTGTGTGTGTGTGGGGGGGCTCTTTAACACGTAATTGCCACACCCATAAGGTGCCATTAGGCTACTCACTTTTAAATATAATGCTCTAGTAACGCTCTACATGAAAGCAGGGCAGACAAAGGAAAGTTGAGATCAAACTCTTTCAGTCTCAGTTTCGTTTTTTTGTAACTTTATGATTTGGATATTTGGAATTCTTTCTTTACTTTTTCTTTTGCTTACGACAGATCTTTTCAGATATCCTGTTCTGCACATCTGCGTCTCCCCGTTACAGTAGATCCTCACAGGGTCCACCCACAACAGAAAGAGTTCAGGGAGGGACTTTGCCTTCAACATTTAACCAGTGAGCAGCCTGATCCCGGTGAGACAGACAGAGGGCTTTTCAAAAGCTAGAAGAAGCCCTATCAGACCTGCACCGAGCTCTGTCACCGGTGCGCAGTCGGACGAGCTCCGTGTGATGGATGGATCTCCCCGGAGTGCGTTGCGCGGATCTTCTGGAGAGCTCTTCACCACTCACACCACCGGAGCAGGTTTTTGTTCGATGTGAGCTGAAATAAGTCCGAGGTGGTTGTTCCTCTGTTGGTGTGGATGGACAGGTCAGGAGTGCGTGTGCAACACTGTGGCTCCGTTGGATTTATTCACCGCATCCTCCTGGGATTTATGTGTCTCGAGAACCCGTTTCTTCATCGGATGAAATAAAAAGGAGAATGTATGGAATAAACCAGCGCTGTATTTACATGTAAGACGACGGAATATCGAGCTGTGTGTGTGTGACTGCCACATAATGACTTCTTCACAATAACAACTCTTTATTATTGTTCCTTCTGCAGATCATTTCATTTGTTCGTGCTGTGGTGCCATGCTCAGGTAAGCGCACTTCAGACGTTCCAATATTAGAAATGCTCGACGAAGTAGAAAAAAGTTAACAACAAAAGTAATAACTAAATTCTGAATATTATGGATATCTAATTGTAGAGAACATTGGATGTATCCAGCCTATTTAGGTGGTTATAAGATCGGCTCTACTTTTCTTTATCCCAGATTATCAGATTAGAAAGAAAAACATTATGTATTTCATTTTTCCCTTTACATAAAAAAGGGGGAGAATCACCCGTCTCCTAATTTTAACCAGTATGTGAGGACGCAGGGCGCAGTTACGGACCAGCTCAGCCGCAGGCAGGTCAGGGTTTACCAGCTCTACAGCCGCACCAGCGGGAAACACGTCCAGATTCAGGGCAGAAGGGTCACCGCCACAGCTGAGGATGGAAATATGTTCGGTAAGTGCTGACCCGAGACCCGCTGTTAACCTTGGAGCACGTTTGGCCACGCATCTTCTTCTATGGAGTTGTACATCCAGAGAGGGGTTTCCTTATTGTATTTCTATTTGGGACTATGACCCCAGATTGTGCCTCATTCAACTACAGTCACACTGCCAAGCGGGCTCAAAACACCTCAAAACAGATGTTATAGTTTAACCTGTTTCTCAAGTTGCAACTGATCAAAATCCAGTGAGCTGGAAATGACACAACACAATCTCACAATCACATAACTCTTTATTTTCATGAAAATACAACATATTGTCCAGTAAAACCAACATGCACCAATGTAAATGACAGGTTTCTATCATGCAGTGGACGTACTATTATTTCATCCTGATAGTTGGACGACTGACCAATATCGCTGGTAATCATTTTTCAGAGAACGCGTTAGCTCTGTGACGTGTGGGTAATGGTAGAGGTTCAAACATTTCGTTTTCTAACCTGGCAGTCAGCACTAGGACACATCTCACTGTCAGCATGTCAAACCTGTTGTCATTCTTTGCTGTTTATGTTGATGTGCTTTTCACACAAACACTAGCTCTGGGGGAACAGAGATTGTCCTGCTGTAAATGGCAAAATATTTAAGAGATTCTTTCGAGGAATCACGGGAGAATCTTGGATGGAAGACAGTATATGGCCCCTGACAGGAGAGCCTCAGAGCCCCTGCTGGGGACCCATGTCCTCAGGCACAAGCAGCAGTTTCTCCGGCCTGCTGGCCCCTCCCTCTGTGAGCTGTGTTCAGGCTTCTATGTTAATCCAGCCTCCCTGCTGTATCCATGAAGCCCTCGTCTGGCGAATAAGCGGCTGATTAGGACAAGTCCTTTGTCTCTACAGCCCCAATACACAAGGCTGCTGCAATGCCCAATAGCCATAATTAACTACAGGACAAATTCAATTGAGAATGTATATTCTGCTCTTTACTGTTCCGTGATAACATTTGTTCAATCATTTGTAAGAGGCAACCTGAGCTCCTATTGACTCAACAGCTTCTGGTCAGTTTCAGCTCAACAGAAACATCATCCACTGAAAACAGACAATTCATTCACTAAATTATGATTACAAATTAAAAGCAAATTCTTCTAGTAACATAATAACCAGCTGACATGCATGTAACACCGACTGCATTGTCTATGTCTCAGGTAATGCCGAGTCAGAAGGATATTTGTTCATATCAAGGGGCTGTATGTTTTGTATGGGATGTTACAGAGAAGCCTTGAAAACACAAAAACATAATTCAAAATGAAGACAAAGAGATGAGTCAGCGGTTGGTGATGTCACTGTGTTCTTGTGTTCTTTGCTTCACGCTGTTTCCCCTCCTTGACTTCCTCCTCTCTGTTTTCTGGCAGCTCGTCTCTTTGTTGAGACGGACACCTTTGGCAGTCGAGTGAGAATCAGAGGTGCAGAAAGTGGGCGCTACCTCTGCATGAACCGGAAGGGGAAACTTGTTGGAATGGTACGATATATATATTCCTTTTATTTATAAAACTAGATGACTATTGGCCAGAAACCTTGTACTGATTTTAGATGGCATGGAATTAGTGCTCAGTAACTTGTAGGATGAAACTATTATGCAGCCAAATTCTAGTTGCAAGCAGGATTTATATCAAGTCATCTTTGCATATTATGGCAAAAATGTAATTCACAAGGTAGCATTTCATTTAGAATTGCACTATTTGCCCAACAGATAAAATGTACTTTGAGGGTGTAAAAATCTAAAACCTGAATCGATATTTGAGCGTATCAGATCCACACACAACCCCACAATGTAGCGCCTATAAGCTTCAATCCACTGTCACAGTCTCATAAACTGTCAGTCACCCTGTCATGGTGTGCTGGGAAAAGAAATTGTCAGAGGGCTGAATGGAAGTCCATCAGTCTTGTTTGGTCTTAAAGTCGACTCTCCACGTCGAAATAGAAAAGATGGATTCACACATCTGGCTGACATGATGTGACATCATGGTTCAGAGGTGTAGACACTGGCTGCTGTAATGTCTGTTAATACAGAACAAGTACACACTCTGCCCAACAGCTCTTGACTCGGAGAACCTGAGAGACAATACATGAGTTCATACGACATTACTCCTTTTTAGAAAAACATTTATTTTTTACAAGAACTGACGAGCCATTAAAGTTCAAGGTTGACAACGTCACAATGCTGAACTTTGTAGCTGTGACATTGTCTGTGATAGTTTCCTTTAGCTTCAGGTTTGACCTGTCAATCACATACCAGATATCATCTACAGTACACGAAAGACTTCAAGGAGAGAGATGAGCCTGCAATAGCTTTTTACATCTCTGTGATATGTTTATGATGATATGATTCATTTATGCATGTATTTTTTGGGCCTTATTTGCGATGAGAAGATCGATAGATACTATGATGTGTGCAGGGTAAATAACAAGCTACCACCAGCAGGTGGTTAGCATAGCATAAATCATTTTTAGTGGGGGGAAACAACTAGCCTGGTTCTGTCAGAATGTAACAATATTCATCTAACAAATTGTGTTAAAAAACAGCACATCTCGTGGTTTTATAGGAAGATTATAAGCCAAACTGTTTATGTTAAAGAATTATTCTAAATGCTGCACTTGAAGCAGCTCCGCATATTTGTAAGAATTTGTAAGTCGCTTTGGAAAAACAATGTCAGCTACATGAAAATAATGTAAAACTTGAGATAGAATGTGTTAGCGAGTGTGTTTTAGAGATGCTCGTCGACAGATGTTACCTTTGGACAGAGCCTGGCTACCAAGTCTACCCGACTGCTTGCTAGCTGTAGCTTCATATTTCATGGACCAAAACAATAGTGTTATCGGCTCTTCAACAAAGCAAACAAGCGACTTCAAATATGTCAACCTATTCCTGAAACAGAATTTAACTCAAGAAACAGACATTTTTTTAGTTTGCGTTGCAATAAAAATGTCCAGACACATATAAAGAACAATAACTTCAAGGGTCCGTTACACTGAAATATCTATCTAAAGTTTGCTAACATTAGCTAACATTAGCCACCATGAGCTACTTGTCATTCAATGTATCCTCATACAACGATTCATATGATATCTTACAAAAAGTCCTCTGCCTTTCAGACATTGCTCTGGGTCAGTAGGATCCTGGTAGTTGGCTCTCTGCCTGTCAGACGCTACTCTGGGTCAATTGGATCCTCGTAGTTGGTCCTGTACGTGTAAGACGCTGCTGTGGGTCAATAGGATCCTAGTAGGCAGTCCTGTGTCTGTCAGACGCTGCTCTGGGTCAGTAGGATCCTCGTAGTTGGTGCTCTATCTGCACTAATATATTCAAACCTTTCATTATTATCTCAGCCAGGTGAATCATGCAAGTGTGTGAAGTGAGTGAGCACCTCTGTGTCTGTCCACAGCAAATCTTAATTTCTGCTGCAGCAAACTGCATCATATTTTTGGCGTCCAGTTCGGCTGCATGCTCAAGGACCTCTGGTGGTTGCGTGACTCACACGTTCTCAAAAAACATTTCAACACTTGTTTGGCTAACAGCTAACAGAACCTTCCACATAGCTGACTGAAGATCCGTCTGCTCTGCGTCTGCTCCGCGTCTGCGTCTGCGTCTGCGTCTGCGTCTGCTCCGCGTCTGCTCCACGTCTGCTCCGCGTCTGCGTCTGCTCTGCGTCTGCGTCTGCTCCGCGTCTGCGTCTGGTTCTGTGTCTGCTATGCATCTGCTCCGCGTCTGTGTCTGCTCTGCTCCGCGTCTGCTCCGCGTCTGGTTCTGCGTCTGCTCCGCGTCTGCTCCACGTCTGCATATGCTCTGCGTCTGCGTCTGCTCCGCGTCTGCTCCGCGTCTGCTCCTGCTCTGCGTCTGCTCCGCGTCTGGTTCTGCTCTGCGTCTGCTCTGTGTCTGCTCCGCATCTGCTCCGCGTCTGCGTCGTCAACTTCACATTTACACATGTATTGTCAATAACATCTAAACCTAAATATCGCTTCAAGTCGCAGTTGAAAGGACCTGAGACCTGCGCCTGCACAGAGCCCAGACCTTTAGACTGTAGCACCTTATGCAGGAGTTATCACAAACTTACATTTGCATATATTAGATGTTCATAATTATTACTACACTTTATGTATATATATATTGTTAATTGTGATGCTTTGTGTTTAATCCAATTGTTCTATCAACAACAAATCGGTTTGTAGAATCCGGGTGTTAAATGGAGGGGGGGGGGGCATCAAGTGTCCTGCATAGATATCTGAGTTCAGGCTGTGATACACATAGAATAATACATTATGGTTCCAGTGTAATATTCCCGGTAGTGATTTTAATGCATGAATTAGTTTTTGGTGATGGGCAGGACAAGAATACGTTTGGATGATTTGCATTATTCTCTGGTTCAATGGATATTGTACATATTGATGGTGTTGTTGGTGATAAAGAGTCTTTTGGAGATTTCATGAGAACCTCCTCCATAAACCCGTGTTTATTGCCTTAAATTTCCACTTGTCATTTGTAACAGAAAGGATGCATCATTTCCTTTTTCTAAAGGTTCACAGTCTCACTTCCAGATGGTTTATGATATAGAAACTGTATGAATGCTTCTATCGGTGTGTTATGCAGCCTAGCTTTAATAACAGAAACCTTTACTGTCTTCTCACGCAGCCCAACGGCCGGAGCAGGGATTGTATCTTTACAGAGATCGTACTGGAGAACAATTACACCGCCTTCCAGAATGCCAAGTATGAGGGCTGGTATGTGGCTTTCACCAGGAAAGGGAGGCCCATCAAAGCCTCCAGGACGAGGGAGAACCAGAGGGAGGTCCACTTCATCAAGAGGCTGCACACGGGCCCGCCCCCCTTCCCCAACACCGACCAAAGCAAACACTTTGAGTTCATCCGATTTCCGGCCACACGGCGAGCAAAGCGGAACAGGAAATCACGTACTTCTTCCTAACATGCAGCAAGAAAATGGACTGATGACAGTTGTGCTATAGGAAGAAACAGATGCCATTTTATTTTAGTATATTTTTGATAGTCAGAAGATGGTTAAAATTCCAGAAATCTGAAGTAATATTGCTGTAAAATGATGATGTGTAAATACTGAACGAGCGTAAAGAAGATGGATTATATGTAATGGTGTCTCTGTGTTGGCGGGTGGAGAGGCTCGAGGGACATCAGGACTCGAGTGGTTAGTGAGTTAAGAACATATCAGATCACTGCTGTGATACGGGCCGATTCCATTGTTACAGTTAAAAAGCTGCTCAACGGATTCAACATGCGGCTCAAACAGTGTACCACAATACACCGATGACACAAGTAAGAAGCGTTCTCAGCGTTGAGCTTCACATCGTGCACTATGCTATGCAGGGTTCCCACTGCTCCATGTTATCTCACATTAATGCAGCGGGAGACAAAGCGATGCTCAACCCTTTCGGGAAATCTGAGCAGTGAATTAAAAGCAGTTGCCAGGTTTGCTTAGAAGCCGATTGGTCTGCAGCCATAAGTGCAACCTGTCAATCGGTTCTTCATTGTGTGATTCACAACACGGAACAGTTCAGCGTAGGTCAAAGAAGTCCACAGTAGTGCATTTGTGAAAGGCAACAGTTTAGAAAATCATGTCATGTCCAACACATACACAGCTTGCATTGTTGTAATAAGCCAGCCTCTGGTCATCAGTTGTTTTCATAATGATGTTCATTTGTCTGTCCCCTGTACAGCATGAGTGCTCTAATATGTTCATGATTATCAAGATAAGTGTTCACCTTATATTTTAGGAATATTTATCCAATGTTGAAAAGACATAAAATCTTATAAAAGGGACCTGAAGGAAGTTGCAAAAGGCAAATATGGATTTTATTCTTTTATTTTCAATTTTATTTACTTCAGTGTTAAAATATCACCAGCAGATTTGGGATTGTGGGACTCACTGAACCTCATGGTGGTGCTGGAGGACCGACTTGAATATCAGCAGATAGAATGAGAAGAATGAGGGCAGGAGGGGGCGGGTCATCATCTACAGCACTGGTGGAGTTCATCCACACGCTGACGCTCCCATCACACATCCCATTCCAGCAATAGATCTATGAGTGGACCCACACAGTCTCATGACACATCTAAATGCTGTCTGGAGTTCAGCCATGGAGCTCTTTTAATGAACTTGAGCCTGAGACTAATGAATGCTGTTTATGGATGTAATGAGATCTATTGTTACAGTGATGATGATCGGACATCAGGTTGGTGGAGTACACTAACACTTTATGTTCTTTACTCCACAGTTATACAAAGCATTACATTCCACAGACTCACTGGGAAATACTTTCATTTCATAAACTGCACTTATCACATATGTGTATCACATACAGGAGGTTTATGAGCTGATACGATTTTCAACACCATGAAAGTATTTTTTTAAAGTATTAATTAATACAATAATAACATATTCTAAAGTCGTACATATGTTATCATAGTATCAAATATGACTAACATATAGTGGCATTAAACACGTTTTAATTATTCTACTCTGAAAAGGTGATATATATAAGGTGATATATATATATATATAAGGTGTTATATATATAAGGTGATATATATCCATCCACCCTGAGAGGAGGACTCCACCTCTCTCCTCATGAGGAACACTCACTGGATGAGGCTAAATCCAGACTCTTCTTCCAAATGTACGTTTCAATAGAATCCGCTTGTTGGTTATTCCTTCAGTTAATACGTAATATTGTTTTCGTCGTTAATATCCTTCATGCCACATGTATGCAATGATTATATTCCCTTCTGTGAGGTCAAAGGTCACCACATGACCAGATGACAATGTGTGCATACATGGTGACCATGTGCTGCCTCCTTCTACAGGACTATCCTGTTTAAAGCAAGAGCGCGAATGTAAAAATGCCATTAAAGAAAGAAATCGTGCCTTTAGAAAGTTAAGAAGCCTTTCAACTGAAGATAATCTGATCGCTTATCAAAGAGAGAGAGCGAGAGTACGGAAGGTTATTACGTCATCAGAGAGGAATGCATGGAGGCAATTCTGTTCAGCTATTGGAAGAGAAATAGAGTTATGTGATGTTTGGGCAATGATCAGAAAGATGAGTGGGAAAATAAAATCAATTAAAATCCCAGTTTTGATAGACGGAGAATATCGGGCAATTACACATGAGGAGAAAGAGGAGTTATTGGGGAAGAAGTTTGCAAATGTTCATAGCAGAAGTCATTTAGATCAGAAGCACATACAGAAGTTAAACAGAAAAAGGTGAATGAAGGAACACCTCTGGATATGAGTTTTCAATACAGGAGCTGAGAACAGCGTTGGAGGGACGTAGGTATACTGCTCCAGGTCAAGACCAGCTACGCTATGCTATGTTGAGACAATTACCAGAAGAAGCCTTGGAAACTATTCGTAAATTGTTTCATATGATTTGGAGGGAAGGTGTAATGCCAAGCAGCTGGAAGAGTGCTTTGATTCTACTTTTTGGTAAACCTGGTAAAGACCTCAAGCTGGCAGTTACAGACCAATAGCACTGCCCTCTACTACCCAAACCTGAGACTCAGAAGACCTCGCAGTGTTCAATAGAAATGTAAATGACTGTGTGAAGAAATGGGAAACTGTCATACAACCATCACGCTTCAGTGAAACGAAAAGAAGAAGAAGCACTGACGTCTCATTTGTGCAAGTGGATGGAAAAGATCATCACGAGCAGATTAACTGATTTTATAGAACAAAGGGGCTTACATCTCAGAATGGCTTTGGTAACGGTAGATAGACACTTGAGGCATGTTGATTAAATGTAGAAAATAGGTATTGAAGGATGTATAACTGGATATTGGATTTCTTGTCTGGTCGACCATTCAAGGTAAAAGTTGGAGATGCCGTGTCAGAAGTATTCACTATAGTAAATGGGATCCCTCAAGGCAGTGTTATTAGCCCTATATTATTTTATATTATGATAAATGGCGTCTTTATGGACATTGACAGCGATATTGGCTCCTTGCTCTGCTGATGATGGAGCAATATGGAAAAGGGGAAGAAATATTAGACATGTGATCAGTAGAACTCAAAAAGTTATAATCAATGTTGAGAAGAGGTCGTGTGACTGAGGGGTTAAGATGTCTGCTGCTAAGTCTTGCTACATGTTATTCACCAGCAAGAGAAATATAAACAATACTCATCTTAAATGATATGGACTGAGGGTTTAAATATTTAGGCTTATGGTTTGATGAAAGATGTTTGTGGAGAACTCATATTAAGCATATTGAAACTAAATGTAAAAAGGTGCTCAATGTTATGAGAGCAGTCTCTGGACATGAACGGGGAGCAGATAAATGGTCACTAATGGATGTCTAGGGCTATTATACGAGCATGTATAGATTATGGATGTATGGTTTATGGAACAGCTGCCAAGAGTACATTAGAAACATTAGATAGAATTCAGTTCAGAGCTCCAAGACTCAGCATGGGTGCAATTAAATCCACCCCAAACAACGCACTTCTGGTGGAGGCTGACGAACTGCCATTAAGCTAAGACGTCCACAACTAGCTCTGGCATATTGGGTGACGTTAAAAGGATCTGGAGAGGAACTTCCCGCAATAAATGTGCTGTATGAATGCTGGGAATACACCCAAAGTAAAGGCAAAGGGTTTGGTTGGACAATCAGTGCAACAGCCAAAGAATACGGGTTAACTGGGTTAGAGTACGGTCCCAATGCAATGAGGGGGAATGTTCCTCCTATACTACCAGTGCACAATGTGGATTTAACGCTCATAGAAGAGAGGAAGAAATGGATGGAAAGAAACTTGTATGACATTGGACATCAGACTCAAGTATACATCAACAATAATTATTATAACTATCTGCATATTTATACAGATGGATCTAAAGATAACGGGAATGGACACGTCGGATCAGGGGTATTCATCCCAGAATTTAGTGTGACAATATGCAAACTAATTAATGACAGATTGTCTGTCTTTACAGCTGAAATTATTGCAATAATCTTGGGACTGCAATGGGTAGAAGAGGTCAGGCCTGAGAGAGTGGTCATCTGTTCAGATGCTGCTGCAGCTTTAAACAGCCTGAAGACAAAACAAACAATTAGAGAGGATTTAGTGATGGAAATATCTCTGATAATGTTGAGACTTCAAAGACTGGGAATAAATGTTCCATTTAGCTGGTTCCTGCTCAGGTAGGTGTGGAGGGCAATGAGAGAGCAGATATGATTGCAAAGAGAGCACTAAGAATAGGAGATATTGAATATTCCTTTTGGAAAGGGGGAAGCTAAAGCATTAATAAGAGAGGCAGGACGGGAGTTATGGCAGAAGAAGTGGGACAACGACAACAAAGGAAGACATTATTATAACATTCAGAAATCCATAAATGTGAAGACATACAAAGGGAAGTATGGAAGAGAGGAGGTCATAATATCAAGGTTAAGATTCGGACACACAGGACTTAACTCAACTCTGTATTTAATGGCACAAATGGACTCAGATAAGTGCACTGTTTGTAATGTTACTGGAGACGTGGAGCATGTTATCCTGAAATGTCAAAGATACAATTCAGACAGGAACATCTTGAAGCAAAAACATGTGTAAGTTGGGACGGAAGTGGAGTCTGGAGGGAGTTCTGGCAGCGGACGAAGAATGGCGCAAGTGCTGCAGGACACTGTTGCGATTTCTTAAAGAAACGGGATTAGACCGTAGGATTTAGTTGTTAGTATGTGTTGTTTAGGTTTATTTATTTATTTAGTTATTTATTTATTTATATATATATTATTTCATTTCATTTTATTATCAGAACAGTGAAGAAAAGTTTACGGTACAGTTGGCGGTATGCGCCTATGCATGGTTGCGATCCGCCAATGGAATTTAAAGAAGAAGAAGAAAGCAGGAGCGCGTGGGGTCATTGGACATTCTGTAGTGGTCTCTGGCGCCCTCCAGTGGTAGCTGGAGCTAATTGAATTCGGATCAGGTGGCGAGTCAGCTGATTCCAGCACAAACAGGAAGAGGAAGTCATATTTCAACAAGCTAGTCATGTAAAAATAGCTAACTCATTTGTGCCCTTGTTTTATTTATCAAGAAAAGGCTCCCGACTCAAACGATGTTCGGTGGAGACGATGAAGAGGGGGACTTCCTGTCTCCCACAGGAGGGTGAGTTTGTTTGTTTCCAGCAAGCTAACGCTCCTAGCCGGTGAGCTAACTAGCTTAGCACCATTTAGCCATGGCTAGCTGTTCTCGGGTATGAGCCAAATCTCAATGTGACATCTGGCAAATTATTGTGACATGATTTGCAAGTAATCGCTGTGAGAGATTAACCGGAAGCCCCGGCGCTTTAAAACAAGTTGTTCTCTTGTTCGGTTTACATGTTGCACCAGGAAATAAATGTGTTTGATTTATTTTAGTTGTATCGTTCATTATTCTTCCACTAAAATACCAGTTCATACATAATATGAATGAAGTTCTTTCAGAAGAACACATGTTCCTGCTGGTTTAAACACATATGCTGTATATCTATATATCTATAGCTATATGAGACTGTATCGCTGCATTAGAGAGTGGAATACTGCAGAGTTAGTTGGCTCACTTCACGGCTGTTTGTACCATCTGTAACAAACTAACAGCATTACTCACACAGGGGCGAGTTATTGTGGACACCGTGTCTGATGATGATCTCATGCCTTCATGTGTCCTCAGTAGATGAGACAGAAGCTGCTCATGCTGTGAGTGAATGTTGGGACCTCCTAAAGCAGTGGTTCTCAACTGGTCTGGCTGCGGGACCCACCATCACCCCTTAATGACAAGCCGGGACCCACTACCCAAATTTTATATATATATATATATATATATATATATATATATATATATATATATATATATATATATATATATATATAATTTGGGTATATCTATATTCAAGACGTCTAGTAGTAGTAGTAACGTCTCTGTGTAGTAAACAACTATCAAATCAAATAAAGAAAGTACACATCAATTATATTTTAACAAATATTAATCAAATTTTTCTAATTTAACTGGATGGATTATAAATAATACATAGAAATACATGAATAAATGTTCTTCTCATTTCAAGTAAAATAACGGCTGGATTAAAAAATAAATTACGTAACGAAATTCAATTTAGAAAACCTATTTTCACTGAATTGCCCTGCAGCTTTAAACTCATTCAGGGTGAAGTGATAAAACCACAATATTGTATTTTTCTCATCTTCTAAAAAGAGTGTTTGAAGAATTCACCTCTATGAGTCTGTCCAGTCAGAGTCTAATGACTCTGGTCTCTCTGGACATTTCTCTCTTTTGGAGATCGTCCTATGATTTGACTTTCACATCTCTCACTTCAACAGTCCTGCTCTGCTCTCTGTGTCCTCGTCTCTCCCCGTGTGTCACGGTGTGTGTACATCTCACTCAAGTCAGGAATCTCTCTCACAATAAAATCACAACATTTTTTTTTTTTTCTTTTTTTTTTTTTGTCAGGCAAAGGCCCGCGACCCACTGAAAACGGGTCCACGACCCAAAAGTGGGTCGCGACCCACCAGTTGAGAATCACTGTCCTAAAGGTTTTACATTCGGGTCTGATGAACCAAACCTGTTGTCAAACGCAGGTTTCTAGATCTCGCTCACAGATGGTCGATTAGAAAGGATGAAGATAATGTGTGTGTAGGTTATGTATTTCTAAATGGATGTTTCAGGAACAAGCAGCCAGTGTAGGCGTGCTCTGGGGGGAGGAGTGCTTATGGCGGCTAATTCCTATCACATGCTGCCTGTTAGAGGAGCAAGGCGAAGCCCAGCTCTGCTCAGCCGGGACCCAGCATCCAGTCTGCTCCTCGCTTTCTTCCTCCGCTGTGCCGGTGAATCTACCACGAAGGTGTGAGTGCACGGGGGGATGAGAAGTCAGGGATAGCCCGGGACCGGAGGGCTGGAACCTCCAGTAGAAGGAGTTTGACTCACGCATGCAGACGGACTGCCCCCTCTCATCCCAGCTCCTTACTGTGGGAGATGAGAGCCTCGAGGCTTCCAACATGTCTGCTTTGGAAGATACCAGTGACTACCAGTGGAAGGAGTTCCAGGGGTCAGTACAAGTCAGCTGGGCAGTTCTCCAACGCTAGTCTTCTTTCAATGGCACAGAAAGTCTGCAGAGGTTCTGATCCCGCCGCCCCGGTTCGGTCCCTGAGATCTGTGCCTCTGATGGAGGCAGTAGCTCTGTCTATGTCGCAGTCTGTAGTTATGTGGTCCAGATATAGTGGCTTCCTTACTACAGTTGTTGTTGTCAGAAAATGAATGCCATCAATCATTTTTAATGTTTCATCAAGTGTTGGACACTTTTAAACCAGAATTGTCAAATGTTTGCTTGTTCCGGTTGGTCAGACGTGAGGATGAACTGCCTCTCTCTGTTTCATATTGGAGCCGAACCCTGAGAGCATTGAGGACGACGTGGGAGTCAGTAGTTTGGCCATGAATGTAGCTCCCCGATGCAGAGCAAGCTTCATCTGCTGAGGGAAAGTTAAATGTGTTAAATGTTCGGAGCTGTTGAGGTGAGGCCGGTAACCCCTGAGACGGAGAGGAGAGGCTTGCAGGGCTGCGTCACACGCCACCTCTTGTTTCTGAGGCCATCTGTAGCCACAGAGCGGGTCAGACATTTCCTGACAATAACCATATGAAGATGATCTTCACACTTGGTCTCCTTGCAGGGCCAAGTTGGCCTCCCTGTTTGGACTAGACCAGCAAGGCAGTCAGGGGAACGAGTCCTTCCAGTACACGGCACCGAAGCAGCCCAGAAAGAGCTCCAATTCAGGTAAGACCATCGGAGACGTCGGTGACTCCAGATTCAGCTGTGACGTGGAGGCTCAACTGAAACGTGTCTTTTGTTTGTTTGCAGCACCAGCCGCCCAGAAAGCAGCTCCAGCACTTGCAGCTCCTGCAGTGCTGTTTGCCACAGCAGTCCAAGCCTTCAGATAGTGAGGAGACACGTCTTCTTATGTGTGAAGCATTGGAATGAAGCTTGAAAGCTTCTCATGTGTTTTGTAAATGTAATCCCCACAAGAATTGTTTTGCAACACTTATGAACTGAACTATTCAATGGATTTCCATATAAACTGCATCGTGTGACGACTCTCTTCTTGTACCAAGTGAGTTGAGACCCTTTCTGCCACTCTTGTCCTGTGTGCAGCATTAACGGACAGTACGTGAAGCAGGGGAAGTTGGGAGCAGCCGTACTGGGCAACCACACAACTAAAGAGGTCGGAGGTTTGCTAATTGTTCACTTGTTTGAGATTGTTGGTGTGATTTTTGACTTTTATGAATAATGCTCCTCTTGTCTTCTGCAGTACAAGCTGCTGCTGTACTTGAGCCAACAGAAACAAGTGACCGCTGCCAAGATCCCCGCGGGCTTTGTGTTCACGGTGAGTGGCGACGTGAAGAACGTTGAATACATATCTGGACAGATGATGTGATGCATTAGAGGAATGTCACACTTACAACGTATGGACAACTTTTGAATCATTTCTGGGTCTGAAAATGTTTCCGAACTGATACAAAGTCCAACGCTTGATCACAAACTCTTTATGTGTTTTAAGATTGCTGTAGATATTCTTTGAGATAATGTTATTTATCTGACAGTTGGATGTAGCTCCCCCATGCAGAACAGTACTACTGTAGTGTCACTACTGTAGTATATGCAGAAATGAAGAGAAACAATAAAATAAAAATGATCACATGATGTTTCTCTCCTGCAGGTGCAGCCAAACAATTACTGCACGTTCTATGATGAGCAGAGACAGAACTGGTCCCTGATGTTTGAGTCAGACAAGGTTCTGTGGGACTTCTGCAGAGAGGTGAGTTGATCAGGATGGGTCTGCAGCACCCTTGTATTGTTCTTGCCTACATCACATGCATGCTTTGGCCAAATCGCATGAGTTCTGTTGTTGATTAGACATTGGCTTCCTTTATGTGCATCAGGTGTGTCTGGCCAAAGTGAACAGCGAGGTGTCCTTAGATGCTGTGGTGGTCCAGGATCTGAGTCTGGGTGAGGGCCAGGCGGTGGAGAATGGAGACTCGTTGGAGGTGGTGTACACAGGCTGGCTCCTGCAGAACCACGCCATCGGCCAGGTCGCACACTTTGCCATCATTGAATTCCTTTAGTCATGTTGTCTCTGATTCCTGTGGCTTTGACTCCTCTGATGGCTCTCGGCTCATTGAGTACTAAAATCATTGCAGATGTTTGACTCCAACCAGAACAAGGACAAGTTTCTACGACTGAAGGTTGGAGCCGGAAAAGTGATTAAAGTGAGTCCAAGTTCAGTCCCCATGACACAGCACCTGCTCATGCTGTCACATGCTCTGCTCCTCTTTATTACTGTACATCTATTTGATCTCTGTCTCGTGATCCGCTCTGGATTCCTTTATATTTCACAAGTGTTGCATGATGTTTGTACATAAAACTATTTGTACAGATCATACTTTAGCAGCAGATTACTTTTAGATGTTTCCGAACATAATCTGGTTCAGTATCAACATGTGTCCTTTCATGAGCTGACTGCATCATGTTCATCATCATCGTCATATGACTGTCGTTATATTTCACTGTCCATACATGATTATTACGTTGTCCGTGTGTGAGCAGGGCTGGGAGGAAGGGATGCTTGGGTTGAAGAAGGCCGGCCGGCGTCTCATCGTCATCCCACCCAACCAGGCCTACGGGTCCAAGGGAGTCCCCAACCGCGTCCCCCCGAACAGCACTCTTGTTTTTGAAACGGAGCTTCGACGGGTAACATCATCTGCTCTCGTGTTTGGCCTTTTCTAATATACTTGCTCGTTCTAACGGCACACACGTATTCCATTGCACCTTCGGGTCGGACCTCTTTACTGCTCGTTGCTTGTAATGTTTGTGAAGTAAGCTGAAGCCTTTTCTGATTTTCTTTTTTGTGCCTTAGGTGAAGTTTTCCAAGGGCAATGGCTCCGTTAGCGGCAGTACCAGCTCCAGAGGCTCTGCCGCTGCCTCCCCCGATCCTTCCCCAGCCCCCAGTGTGGAGAATCTGGTCTCGGAGCCCCCAGTACAGACAGCCACCTCTGGTCCCGGCAGACCAGGGTGAGATTTGAACCTCTGTGAATAGTTGACGGCATCGTCTTGAACTTGTTTGTCACTTAAGATGATCTGTTTCCGGCCTTTTGTGTTTTTTGCAGCGAGCCACCACTTCGTGCGAAGTCAAACTCACTCAGTGAGCAGCTGGCAGTAAGGACCCGCACGGCCTCTCAACAACTGAATAAGATATTCATTCTGTTCAGCTGTATTAATGGAAGCTTTTTTCTTTCAAACCTCAGAACCCAGACGCCACAAAGGCCAAGCTGATCTCTCGCATGGCAAAGATGGGCCAGCCCATGTTGCCCTTTCTGACCGGAGGGTCCAGCCAGCCCGAGTCCAGTGATTCTGAGCTTGAGGTGGGTCTGCAGCTTCTACTGCCCACTTTAAAGAATGCGTCTCGCAATATTCTACATTATGTTCTCGGGTTGTCCGTCTTGTTCTTGTGAGCACGATATCTGAGGAACGCCCTGAGGGACAGTCTTCAGATGTCTCCTTTGGTCATAACTCAAGCATTCACATGCTAATTATAACAGTTTTACACAAATGACTAATAGCATTATCAAGTGATGGCATGTTGTAAGGACATGGATGTAAACTGGTTGGTGGAGGAAAACAACCTCAAGGTGGTAATTCTAGTTCTTATCGTCAAAAAATTCCATAAATAGACCAACAGTTGATGGATCTACAGTGTTGTGTGTGTGTGTGTGTCACAGCTTGATGTCTCTTCTTCCTCAGTGAGCCTCATCACCATGAACACACACACTGTTGCTGCCACAAATACTCACTAGAGCACCATTTGTGGATTAATCCGCCGCTGAAAATAGTCCCTAATAAATACACTCTTTCCTGCTCTTTGAGTAGCATTTGATTAAGAACTAGAGCAGTGGTTCCCAAAGTGGGGGTCGCGACCCCTAGGGGGGGCGCGGTGGTACTACAGGGGGGTCGCGGCTTCATAACCAACCCACACACACAGACGCACACATACACCGGTAAAACAATATAAAATAACCGACGTGACATGCACTGTGTTCCAACCACGCCACCAGAGCGGCTCATGTCACAGACCGACTGTGGCAAAACCAGCGAGAGCGAGAGAGCGAGCGAGCGCGCCCGAGCGAGAGAGCGCGAGCGAGCCCGAGCGAGAGAGTGAGGGAGCGCGAACGAGAGAGAGACACACAGCGACACAGAGCGAGAAAGATACGGAGCGACAGAGAAAGATAAAGATAAGAGAAGGAAGTATGTACAAAGATGGACAGATTTGTGACTGGTCTAAAGCGCAAATCCGATGGAACTTCTGTTACAGCCGCAACAGGCGACGCGACCACCTCGACAACGCCTCAAACTAAGGTAAAGGCAAGGAAATATAGCGAGGCATATCTGTCTCTGGGCTTCACAAGCACTATTCTCGGTCAGGATGAGAGACCCCAGTGTGTTTTGTGTCTTAAAATACTGGCGGCAGAGAGCATGAAGCCCACTAAATTAAAAAGACACCTGAAAACCCACCACCCCGAACATATTAACAAGCACCTTGAGTTGAGTGAAACAGGGTTTTCTGCAGTTGCTGCAATGAAGACCAAATACAGATCAAAGTTGAACATTGAGAATGAACTGAGAGTAGCTATCTCCAACCAGCAACCCCGCTTTGACAAAATCTGTAAAGCAAAGCAAGCCCACACCAGTCACTGATTGATATATATGAATAGGAATATACATAGGAATATGATCACAAAATAATATGGTCCATGTAGACCTGCACACCTTGTTCATAATTGTGTTATTTTATTGTTTGAGAAAACCTGCTGTTCAATGTGAGGAAATACAGTATATGTTGTTTGCACTTTGTTTGAAATTAAGTTAATTGTATTTACAAATTATTTTATATATTTTTTATTTTATATATATTTTATTATTGCTATTTTTTTTCCCAGTTAAACAAACTGAAGAATAAACTGTGAAGTGATATGTACTTATTTTAGAAAGAAATAAAAATATTTTATACAGTTCATGCATTATAATGCAATTCATTAAAAACCAAGAAAAATTTGGTTTCGGGTTGCGGGGGGGGGGGGGGGGTCGTCCAATGTTCCTATATCATCAAAGGGGGTCTTGACAGAAAAAGTTTGGGAACCACTGAACTAGAGTGACCAGCTGTTTTTTAGGAATATTGTAAACTTTTTATGAGAAATAAATTACAAATCTGTTAGAAAACGTCTTTTGACTTTAGACTGGGTAGAGAAGTTCGAAAGACTAAGAGACCAACTAACATTGTTGGTTTTGAGGAACGTCTAACTGGTTATGAATACTAATGCCTCTATATGACCGCCATAATGTAACGAGACCGTCAGAGAGAAGATGGTCTATTTGTATGTCGAGTTATTCTTATGCTCGTCATGGTTGCCTCCGGGTACACGGCCGGCACCGTGCTGCTGCAGACCCAGGCCATGTTGTTGAGCTCGCTGGAGGGAAGGGAGGCACCGGAGAGCCAGGACCGACTGGAGCAGCCTGTCAGACACCTGCTGTAGTTAAATCAGAGGTTTCCTAACGGGACCAGTGCTCGCAAACATTACCACAGTGACTCGCAAAATCAACACAAAATGAACGTTGTTGTAACTTTACTGGGATTTGTTGACGATAAGAAAAATAATAAATAGAAATATGAAAGCCAGCTGCCTCCATCTGCACACAAGCGCAAAGATAAAATAATGTTAGAGTTTGATTAGAAAACCTCAATAGAAGCTTTTGTAATGTGTGCGGTACAGACCTGACGGGTCAAGGAGGAGTTTCATCAAGCCTGCTCTTTTTTTCAATCTGTCTCTCAAATCCCCTGATTTCATGGGAATGCAATACAAAACATCTGAGTGCCCCTCAAAATGGCTGTCTGCCAGATGTGGTGTCATGACTGACTTGGTGCCACTATTGGGTTGATCTGCAGGACACCGGTGGCAGCAGAGCAAAGGACGGGCCTGCAGCTCCGTCTCCGTTGCAGATGTCCTCTGCTGCTCCAGCCTCAGCACACGGTAAACTTCTTCCACTTGTTTGTACGTGCATTCCTCCTCCAGCAGCTCTAGATGACAGAGAACACAGTCTGTTTTACTGTTTCTTGGTCAATTCCTTTATGTACCTTCCTGCAGTACATCCTCATCCTCACACTGCTCCGTCTGCTGCCTTACTTCCTGTTATGACCGCGGCTGCCCCACAACCTGGGCTGTCGGGCAGCAGCCATGCCTTTCAGGTGAGATTATATCCACATTTTGTACTGACTCATCAGTAAGATGACACGTGTGTTAACAGCAGTGCATGGTGGTGTTTCACAGCCTTACTCCTACACTCAGAGCTCTCAGCTGCAGCCTGTTGGCCAGGTCTACCCTGCACAAACCATCCCATACATGGGTAAGAAACAACGTTCAACTCCGTTACAAGAAGCCATTATGATCAGTGGAGGGTTGTACGGAGGGACATTTAACATGTAGTGCAGTTTGTTAGTAAAGCTGTGCACTTGAGCAATACATGATTCAGCTGTGAGAGCGTTTTGAGTTTGATTTAAATGCTGAAACCCTTCGACTGTGTGGTTCTCAGGCTCCAGTGATGTGACGTCCTTCTTGATGACTGAGGCCCGACAACACAACACAGAGATCCGGTTAGCGGTCGGAAAAGCAGCAGATAAAGTTGATCAACTAGCCTCAAAGGTACAAACTCTCTGTGCGAGAATGTGCTGACTGAGAGGCTTTAGAGGACCAGTGTGTAGGATTTAGTGGCATCTGGTGGTGAACTCCCTCCCCTTCCAAGAACCTACGCTGGCTAATACATCCTCCACACGGGTCCTTTAACAGAAAAGAGATGCATGTAGCTCTTGTCTTTTGTTTTACTTGAACAGATAGATGACCTTCAGAGGCAGGGGAGTCTCTCCATGGGTGTTCCTAGTATGTCGATGGAAACCTCCATGATCATGCACAACATCCAGAGAATCATCCAGGTACGGCGCATGTCTTTGGCAAATACTGTTTCTCTTAGCACATCTGTCGGTGTACTGGGATCATATCGTGTTCTAAAAACTCTCGTTTTATTTTTAGGAAAATGAATGTTTAAAAAAGGAAGTCTTTGAGAAAAGCTCTCGCATTGATGAGCAGAACCATAAGATTGGGGAGCTCATCAACCAGAACCAGAGGTGAGTCAGAAAGTGTCACAGTTCTGTCTGACAGACGGCCAGACGATCACGTCCTACCACTAGTTCATCTAGAGATGGACGGATGATAACGTGCAGCTCTTCTGTTTAAAGCTCAATCATGTGACTTGTGTTATTATTTAGTTTTGTTTCACACAGCTGTCAGGATAGAATAAGGATCAATCTCCAACATGCTGTTTTATATGATCTTTATGAGACAGTATCCTTTGACACATCTTTGTGGTCCCATCATACTTCAGGGTGAAAGTAAAATGAGTGAATTAAAATGACAATGTAACTGGTAAGAATAATAAAGTATGAATTAACAATTTGTATGGGCCTCTATCTGATCGCACACATGACTATTTCTACATGACTGAGTCGTCCATATCTCCTCCTCACTGTGTTGCCAGTCTGACTGATGAAGTATCACAAAGTGCTGTTGCTGTATCTGAGGTGGATGTAACGTGATTGTGCTGTGGTGGTCTAGGTACGTGGAGCAGAGTAACCTGCTGCTGGAACAGAGGAACGACTCCCTCAAGTCATCCAGTGAACAGCGCCAGGCCAGATTACTGCAGGCTGAGCAGGACAAGGTGAGGACGCGTCTTCACTGGTGGAAAGGGCAACACCTGAGACTGCTCCAAGTTCTCCTGCTATGCTGACAGACTACACTGTTAGTCAGTAGATAGTAGTTTATCATGGAGCTAAACCATCTTTCTTTGCCTGAAATGTAGCACAGCTGGACTGGATAGGGTTAGAGGTAGAGGTTGGGTTAGAGGTCGGGGTAGTGGTAGGCGTAGAGGTAGAGGTAGAGGTAGGGTTAGAGTTGGAGGTAGAGGTAGAGGTAGGGGTTGGGTTAGAGGCAGTTGGAGGTAGAGTTGGAGGTAGGGTTGGAGGTAGGGTTGGAGGTAGGGTTGGAGGTAGGGTTGGAGGTAGAGGTAGGGTTAGAGGTAGAGTTGGAGGTAGAGGTAGGGTTAGAGGTAGGGGTTGGAGGTAGAGGTAGGGGTAGAGTTGGAGGTAGGGGTAGAGTTGGAGGTAGAGGTAGGGGTAGGGTTGGAGGTAGTTGGGGGTAGGGTTAGAGGTAGGGTTAGAGGTAGGGGTAGAGGTAGGGTTGGAGGTAGAGTTGGAGGTAGGGTTAGAGGTAGTTGGAGGTAGTTGGAGGTAGAGGTAGGGGTAGAGGTAGAGGTGGAGGTGGAGGTAGAGTTGGAGGTAGAGGTAGGGTTGGAGGTAGTTGGATGTAGGGGTAGAGTTGGAGGTAGAGGTAGAGGTAGGGGTAGGGTTAGAGGTAGGGTTAGAGGTCGTTTAGGAACGGTGTCTGTGGTGTGACGTTTGTCCAGCAGAGAGCAGTGTAAGATGTCCTGCTCAGTACTTTTCCTCTTGAATAACCAAATTGAAGGTATCTTTATGAAGAAAAAAATGTTTGATACACATTTATGGACATTTTTTTTAAACATTACATTACAGTCATTTAGCAGACGCTTTGATCCAAAGTGACTTACAAGGACACATCAACATGCGACTAGTGGAGCCGGGGATCAAACCGCCGATTCTCTGATAGGACGGCCTTGCTCTCCACTGAGCCACAGTCGCTCACATGTCTCTCTATATAACTATGTATTCATTTATATCGAGTTTTTCTAAAGGTGTATATTGTCTTGTAAAAGAAACTACATTTATTCACTATTGCACCATTTGTACGTTCACTATATATACGGGACTGAAATGACAAATCAAACAAGGAAAGGTGCTACAATCTTTACATCACATGTGTCTGTAAATGGCTTTAAATAGTTTTTACATGTTTTTGGTGAAAACTGAATCTCAAATGTGTGTGAATTTGTCAGATAAACTGAAGGATCAGAAGTTCCTCTGTGGATTGAGACCGTTCTCTTGAGTGAACTCTTACTACCCATTGGACAATCAGAAGCACTATCTCGTCTCAAAGCTGAAAACGGATGGTTTCCTCACCTTATTAAATGATTTGTTCAGGACAGTGACATTTGGCAGAATGACTTTGCAACACAAAGTGATCAGTAATGTGCTTTGTACTGTTGTAGAGATAAGTGGTACTTTGTGAATAGTAACGTAAAGAGTACGTACGTCATTATCTTCTGTTCTACTCCATGTGAATTTCACTTGAGTAATACACTTAATATGTATTAAATGGTTTCCTGTCTGTTACCTGTTACACAAGGTGTTCACTCTCTGCCTGCTTGTTTTGCGCTGCAGTGCTGCTCTGAGAACAATCCAGCATTTACTGCTCTCTCCTCAGCATGCTCTGCCTCAGGACCTGGGCTCTGGCCAGGTGAGCCTGTTTTCTCTGTGTACCGCTCCCAGACCGGGTCAAACAGTACCTGCAAGAGAAGAAAGAAACGACAAAGTCAGATTGTGTAAGCGCTCCAAATCAACCTGGAAAACAAAGCAAAGACATCTCCTCAGTTTGTCATTGACCGTTTAGAATCAGGAAGAAAACCCTTCAATGGTTCCCATGTGGAGAGCACAACAGAAGCATGTCCACGTCACAGGACAGTAGTGAGTTTACACTCTGCAAACGATTTCAAACTCACTCTGGATGCAATACTGCAACATCTGACAATCCTCTCCCAAACGTGCTTAAAGTTGGAACTACTGTTTGGCCCAGATCTGACCGCTGCCGCTGGAATCATCCTCCTCATGTCATACTTCAAAGACATTTGAACTAACTTTCCTTCTTCTTTTTCCATCAGCCATCACTCACCATCTTCCTCCCACAGGGTCACGCTGCTCACACCACTAGCACCAGTAGCCATTAATCTCGGCTGTCCTTCTGTTGTTCCACTGTCTCTGTGCGGCCGGGGTTTTCCTTTACTGCAGACACTGGTACATCACCCCTCCCCCTGTCCTCCTGCTTCTCCATCAGGTCTGTCTGACGGAGGATTTGGCTTCGTCCGCGGCCCAGCTGTCTCAGCTGCAGCTAGAAGCTACGGCTCACCAGCAGAAGGCCTCGGTGCTGCAGAGTGAACTGAGCTCAGCGCTGCATGACAGTGAGAGGCACTGCCAACGCATCGCTGCCCTGGAAACCCAGCTGGGAGGTTAGTGTTGATGGAGAGTCCTGCAGCACGGCTTGCCTTCATGAAAGTTCTGATTTGTTTGGTCACAACGCACCTTAAATGGACTGTACTTGTATAGTTATTTTCTAGTCTTCCGACCACTCGCAGCGCTACAGCACTAGATGTCGTCATTCATGTTGCTTTGGTAGCAGCTCCAGATACATTTTGAAGAACTAAAAAATCCATAAAAGACAAAATAAATGCTGAAAGTACAGTTACTCACGAACTGAGCAGAGGCCATGTTGGTCCATGATGACTGTAAAGACAGCTGCTCTATATGTTCCAGAGCTGAAGGAGGCAGCAGAGAGGACTCAGGCTCGGTACCGCTCAGAGAAGCAAAGACGCAAAGAGATGGAGCTGAGAGTCGTCAACATGGAGGAGGAACTGCAGGACCTAAAGACCGATAAAGAGAGCCTCGAACGGGTACGTATGCATCATGTTCTGGTCCTTCTGTCAGTGACTTTGGTTCTCCCCAGAGGGCAGCCACTTCACATCAGTGCACGGAAGACCACATGGTGACAAGGATGGCATGTTTCAGAACTGTTCAGATCGAGAAAGAACTCACGCAGGAGTCTTTGAAATGTGAAAGACTTGTTGTGTAAATGTTGACTAACGGATGGTTCCCCCTCCTTTAAGACGTTCTCAGAGAGGAAGAATAAGTGGCAGGCTGAGCGTCAGCGTCGGGATGAGGAGGTGGAGGAGCTCCGTAAGAGCAGCCAGCAGGAGGTGGACAACCTTCGAGCTCAACTCCGCAATGCCAGGACCAGCACTGACAACGCTGCATCTGAACAGGTTGCGTCCAATGACAGGGCTCTACTGTAGGAATGTAAAGGGTAACGGGATGGGTTCATAACGTCTCTCCCCATTAGTCCTGGATCAGGTGAAGTTATAGTGAGGAACCTTTAACTAAAGTATAAAACCAATGCCTCTATACGACCGCCGTCAGTAAAGATGGTCTGTTTCTATGGAGTTATTCTTAATGCTCGTCATCGGGGCCACCGGGTCGGATTCTGGTGAAATCAGATGAAATCATGCCGGTTCACCAGAAACTCCTTCAGCTCAGACTCCAGCAGAGACCGGTCCACCGTGGACAGACTCGGATCCTCCAGCAGAGACCGGTCCACCGTGGACAGACTCGGATCCTCCAGCAGAGACCGGTCCACCGTGGACAGACTCTGATCCTCCAGCAGAGACCGGTCCACCGTGGACAGACTCGGATCCTCCAGCAGAGACCGGTCCACCGTGGACAGACTCGGATCCTCCAGCAGAGACCGGTCCACCGTGGACAGACCCGGATCCTCCAGCAGAGACCGGTCCACCGTGGACAGACTCAGATCCTCCAGCAGAGACCGGTCCACCGTGGGCAGACCCACATCCTCCAGCAGAGACCGGTCCACTGTGGACAGACTCAGATCCTCCAGCAGAGACGGAGTTCTTTCTAAAAGCTTTACTAAGGCCCGTTCTATGGAAGTGTTTACCTGAAGTGGCTACATTGTGGACATGGCTTTGCTAACGTATATCATGTATGTGTCACAGTTGTCTCAGCTGCAGGCGGAGCGGGAGGACGAGTGGAAGGGGAAGTGTGAGCAGATGTTGGCCTCTGCTAAAGAGCAGCACAGTCGAGAGCTGGCTGAGCTAACGAAGCACAGAGATGCTCTGCAGGACAAGCTAACGCAGCTCCAGGACAAGGTAGACAAGCCAGCCACGTTAAAACACGAGTATCGAACACGAACACGAGTATCGAAACACGAATATCACCCGAGCGTCTCATTGGCGTCTCATTGGCCGTTGACTTAATGAGGAAGTCCAACTTTGTACATGATGGTCACTTTATTAGACTACAGATGACATTATGGGGAATGTAGGTCCAGCAGCTTTGTGATGCTGGAGTAACTCTTTTAATCATGTGATTCCTCTAGTGTGATTGTTTTATCTTTCCATCATAATACAGAGCAGACTTACTACATTCATCTTTTATGTTCATTACATCGTCTTTAACAAATGAAGGAGTAATATGTTCCTAATCATTCCATTGAAGGACCGTTGGGTCACATGAAGGATTTATTTATACATGTACCAACAACTCAAAGGCTCAAATAGCTGCTGCCAAAGAAAACAAATCCATAAAGTGCCTTTGGTTTGTTTACTTAGATCCACCGTCATGTGAAAGAGGAAACAGTTGTTTGTACAGTATTGTGTAATGTGAATATATGAGTTGTGATTGCCTTATGTACGGTCTCTCTCACGCTCAACAGTTTACGGTTCTGAAGCAGTCCAGAGATTTAGAAGAACAGGCTTTGCTACAACACGGCGGGGAGACTGAGGAGCTGCAGGTCCTTCAGGAGAAAGTAAGTAGTCAGTCAGCCGGTGCTTCTAATTAGATGAGATGGTCCTCATTGGCAGGGACGTCCACAACTAACTGCTATTTGTTCATTACTATCACCCCCCTCCCTCCACACACACACACACCCCGTCACTGCATGTTGTTCTCTTTAAGTACACAGCCTTGGAGCAGCAAGGACTAGCTGTAAGGGAGGAACTGGAGAGAAGAGTGGCTGAACTGGAGAAGAAGCTGGCAGAGGAGGAGAGCTCAGGAGACACTTCAGCAGAGGTGAGGAGTCATCCATGAACACACACACACACACGCACGCACGCACGCACGCACACACACACACACGTGTAAACCAGTCCAAGTTGAACCAGCACCTTTATGATCCAGTCAGAACTCAATCTGAATGGGATTCTAGTGTTACGGATGTAATGGGTAGAGTGTGGTCGTGCTCATCATCTCTGTGTGTACCTGCAGGTGAAGCGTGTGATGAACGGAGTGTTTCACTCCCTGCGGGGGGAGTTTGACCTCGGGGAGTCTTACAGTGGCCAGGCTGTGCTGCGGGTGATCGTCACCACTATTAAGGTGAGCGTCTTTACACAGAAACACGCTTCTGGATCGCACCCCCACAGATCCAAACAGCTCATCATCCTCTTATCCATCCGTCTCACGGGCTTTCATCAGTGGACCAGCACCACATAGGGACTCATTGATTTCAATGACAGTCTTCAAGATGATTACATTAAGAGAAAGACATAGAACAAGTGAGTTTCTGGGAGAGACTTAGAAGAACCCTAGGGAGTAAGAGGATCACTGAAACAGGCAGGACCTGACTCCTCCAACCTCTAACAACCAGCTGCTCTAGAAGGCCCAGGTCACCAGAGAAGAGATGCTGTGGTCACTTCTCAGGGTGTAAAAGCCTGGCAGCAGCAATACCAGCTACTGTACACACACACACACACACACACACACACACACACACACACACACACACACACACACACACACACGTCATTGTATTCACTATAATCGAGGCGGATGATACTTACTGTCTGATATTCTATAAAACACTAGTGCCTGTCCTCAATCACCTGGATGTTTCTCTTCCAGAATGTCACCATGCAGCTTCTGGGGGGCACAGACAGAGCTTCACTGAGACCAAGTGAGGAAGAAGAGGAGGAAGGAAGTGACAACGTGAAACAAAGACAGGAGACTGTACATGTGAATGGTGACCGAGAAGTCAGAGAGGACAACCATTATGAGGCTGATTCAGACTCTCACAAAGTCGGTGAGACCCAGATGGATCAGGAAGTAGCAGCAGACGAGGAGACAGAGACAGTGATTGAGTCAAAGACACTAAGTCACACAGGAGCAGTAGAGGCCACTGAACCGAAACCCACAGAGACAGCAGATTGTGAAGTGCAGCAGGAGACGGCAGGACACTCTGTTCCTGAGATCTCTCCAGAGGAGAAGCACAGCGGTCAGTCTGTAGATCTCGATGAGGAACCCGATGAGAGTCCACCGCCTGAGGACGGACAGGAAGCTGTGTCAGGAGGACATGG
The DNA here is from genome assembly GCA_028022725.1 of Lycodopsis pacificus. Lineage (NCBI taxonomy): Eukaryota > Metazoa > Chordata > Actinopteri > Perciformes > Zoarcidae > Lycodopsis > Lycodopsis pacificus. The sequence continues at coordinate 1,804,477 of CM051692.1, forward strand.
AGAAGAAATACATGGGGCTTCTCAGGAAGCCTTCGGACCCCCAGCCAACCCACCTCCACCACCAAGCAGCCCAAGAGAGGACACAAGGTGAGTCCTGGCATCAGCGCTGATGATGTCATTATACCTGGCCAGCAATGGTGTCTGTCAGTGACGTCTCATAAAGGCAACAGGAGCAGTCAGTGCTGCAGCGTGCTCCTACGGCCGTATTCATGGCCCTACTTCCACATAGGTTTGATGTTGTTCATGGGGGAGGGGTCTATAGTCTTCTTCTTTAATATATTATTATTATAAATTATTTCTATATCATTTGTGTGTATATATATATTTATTCAAGAAGTCTAGCAGTAGTAATGTCTCTATGTAGTAAACTGTCAAATCAAATAAAAAAAGTACACATCAATTATATTTTAACAAATATTTTTCAAATTTAACTGGATGGATTATAAATACATAAATAAATGTTCTTCTCATTTCAAGTAAAAGAACAGCTGGATTAAAAAATTAATTACGTAACGAACTTCATTTTAGAAAATGATTTTCACTGAATTGCTTTGCAGCTTTAAACTCAGTTCATTCAGCGTGAAGTGA
>CM051692.1:1813436-2021845 GCA_028022725.1 Lycodopsis pacificus
AAATGTCTATGTTTTTAACAACGAATGACTTTTTTTAACTGCAATGATTACACTTGTGTCTTGGTGTCCTCATGTTGTATTTTATATATTGTTGTATTTGTTTTTGTTTTTTTTGATATATGGACTCATGAGTCTGAAATAAAAGTTGATTATAAGCTGTGATATCAAATTGCTTTTGTGGCACCAGACACATTTTATTTGGTGGAAAATAGAATAAAATGGCTCTTTGCATAGAAACGGTTGCTGACCCCTGGGCTACCACGTGTCAGTATTCGTGCTTTGCTAAATGGACTGGACTGACACAGTCTGGTGTCTCACTGTTCCACCAATCCATAGGTGGCGGTAACACGCCAAGATGGCTGCAATGTGCCGACAAAGGCAGGAAGAGAAGAAGAAGACCTGGAGCTTGTAAACATGTCAACAATGCTCAAGTACAAATACTACCGGCTTTACTATCAGACCTCAAGGATACACACGATGGGTTTTGGTGAGAAACACTAGCTGAACATGATTTTAGTTTGTTCACTAGAAGGCTCCACAGGGCACCTTTAAACCCAGGTGATGCACAGCTCAGCGTCTCTCTGGAAGGGATGTGTCCATCAGTAGCTGCAGCACACCTGCTCATGCCAGACACGCAGCGGCCAGGCTATTGCTGCTCGGTGCTGCCTGGAGGAATGTGCAGGCCACAGCTTCCCTCTGCCTGCTGCTCCGGCAGCTGCCAGCTCACATCATGGCTCCCTTCTATGTGTGGCTGCAGGACGGCCACACACACGACCAGCCTCCTTCATCGGTCGCTTTTATTCACCAGGAGTTTGTGGGACTGCTCATGAAAACCCAGCCAACCAAAGCCTTGTTCAAGATCATGGGACTAGTTCTTTGGAACAAACTCATCCAAATGGGTGCTTTTACATTTGAGCAAGTATCCATCTTCCATTTTCACACATTACAGTTGTAGAATATTATTCTGGTCCAACAGCTTCTACATCGTAGAGATGCACAAACTAATACTAACATCTGATCTAAAGAGGGTCCTCTCTTTATTATCAACACACAGAAGCTCAAATATTAAACTGCTACTTACTACTGCTGAAATTAATTAATGAAGGCATGAACCCTAATGCTTGATTTGGGAAAAGTAAATGAAATCAAAGTTTGCATTGAATGCTGACTTATAGAAAGTGTTCATGACGGGCTCAAGACGTCTGCTAGAGAGCCTCAAACACTCGAAGACTTGACTGTGGTACATCCCTGAACCCTCACGGACTCTGAGTGTGGGGATTGGGACTGGGCCCCACATTGAACTTTTTAAAAAATGTGAATGTTCATAAAATAAATCAATTGAGTGGAGACTGTTTTGCTTCTCTAGTAAGGATGATAGTTTTTTTAAATAAATGATGTCATGTTTATTCAGTCGTGTGTATTTTTAGAGACCTTTAACAAACCCCCATTTCCATGTGTGTAAAAACAGCAGGACAGAGAAAGGTGAACGCTGTAGAAGATGTTAGACAGCAGAGATGACTGCATTTGTTGTAAAAACGACAAAGACAAAGTGATGCTTCATGAGAGAAAGCGTCATAGCACAGAGATATGAAGGTATATTTGTGTCTTTATTACGCAAACAAAAAAAAAGTTTTAAAAGCAAATTTCTCGCACTGCAATCAAAAATCAAGTTTGTAAGTGAAAATATATAAACTGAGAATAATTTATTTGTTAGTTTTGCTTATAAAACTAGAATTTTTGGTTAAAAAAATAAAATCTTTGGTTGAAAAAAAAAAGCTTTGGTTTCAAACGAAAAGCTTTGGTTTCAAAACGAAAAGCTGAGTTGGGTGTAGTGGGCGGGGCATACGCTGATGAATGTGCCAGGAGTTTCTATTGGTCGGTTTGACTTGTCTCTCGGTACCTGCATCATCTCAACACGGACGGGAGGCTACAGGGACATGGAGGTAAGTTGACTGCTCTGTGTTGTCAAAATGATTTTAAATATAGCAGCACTTCACTTTGTTCTCATTGTCACGGGAGTTAACAGGTAGGACCCAAACGCAAGACCACAGGAGACAGAAGTTACTGGAAACAGGTTTTATTTCGAAGGTGCGTGGAGGTGTGGAGCCCGTGGTCCGACACCAGAGTAGGCAAAGCGGCGGTGTGAGGCCCGTGGCTCGACACCGGAGAGCTGGAGGTCTTGTTCCGAAGGTGCGTGGATGTGTGGAGCCCGTGGTCCGACACCAGAGTAGGCAAACCGGCAGTGTGAGTCCCGTGGCTCGACACCAGAGAGCTGGCCGCTTGAACGGCGTGTGTAGTCCGTTGAACGCCACGGAGGGCAGAGCGGCGGCGTGTAATCCGTAGAACCCCAGGAGGGCAGAGGATGCCACGGGGTTGAAGCGGGTGGGCAGAAGGGCTCCGGGCACGGGTGCTCCGGCGGACGGCCGGGTGGGTGGAAGGGCCCCGGAGAACAGGATGCTAGTCCAGCGGCGGCAGGCACTGGAGGTCGCTGCTGCGCCGTGACGGCAGCGGCGGCAGGCCCTGGAGGTCGCTGGTGCCCCGTGACAGCAACTGGAGGTCGATGCTGCTCCGAGGCGGCCACTGGAGGTCGCTGCTGCTCCGGGACGGCAGCGGCCGGGGCTGGAGGTCGCTGCTCCTCCGGGACGGCAGCGGCGGGAACTGGAGGTCACTGCTGCTCTGGGACGGCAGCGGCCGGGGCTGGAGGTCGCTGCTGCTCTGGGACGGCAGCGGCCGGGGCTGGAGGTCGCTGCTGCTCTGGGATGGCAGCGGCCGGGGCTGGAGGTCGCTGCTGCTCTGGGACGGCAGCGGCGGGGCCTGGAGGTCGCTGCTGCTCTGGGACGGCAGCGGCCGGGTCTGGGAGAGGCTGCGGCTCAGAGGCGGCGGCGGCCGGGACTGGAGGGCGCTGCGGCTCGGAGGCGGCGGCGGCCTGGACTGGAGCGGGCTGCGGCTCGGAGGCGGCGGCGGCCGGGACTGGAGGGCGCTGCGGCTCGGAGGCGGCGGCGGCCGGGACTGGAGGGCGCTGTGGCTCGGAGGCGGCGGCGGCGGCCTGGACTGGAGCGGGCTGCGGCTCGGAGGCGGCGGCGGCCTGGACTGGAGCGGGCTGCGGCGCTGAGGCGGCAGGAACTGGAGCGGGCTGCGGCGCTGAGGCGGCAGGAACTGGAGCAGGCGTAGAGGCGGCAGCGGCAGGGACTGGGAGCGGCTCTGGCTCTGAAACGGCGAGGTCCGGGGATAGCTGCGGCTCTGAGGCGACAGCCGGGACTGGAGGTCGCTGCTGCTCCGGGACGGCGGCGGCCGGGACTGGAGGTCGCCGCGGTTCGGAGACGGCGGCGGCCGGGACTGGAGGTCGCCGCGGTTCGGAGACGGCGGCGGCCGGGACTGGAGGTCGCCGCGGTTCGGAGACGACGGCGGCCGGAACTGGAGGTCGCCGCGGATCGGAGACGGTGGCGGCCGGGACTGGGGAAAGCTGTGGCGCAGAGGCGGTAGGAACTGGAGCTGGCGCAGAGGCGGCAGGAACAGGAGCTGGCTGGAATGCCGTCCGAATGCGGGGAGCCGGAGTCGGCCGGGCCACCGAGTGTTCCGCTACACTTGCTTGGCCCCGTCTCCGGCTGAGAAGGTGCTTAGCCATATAATCCGAGTCCCCTAGAGGGTCAAAAACTCTCATCAGATCTGCCACAAAGTCCACATAACACACAGTATTAGGCCGATGAAAACCTAACGTTCTCGCGGCCCAGTCCAAAGCCCTTCCCCGCAGTAATCCCACCACGTAGGACACCTTGGCCCCGTCCGAGGCAAAAGTCTGAGGCTGACGGTCAAATACCCGTTGACATAGCAACAGGAAGCCCTGGCACCTCCCCAGTGTTCCGTCATAGGACTCCGGAGCCGGCACGGGGGATTCCCAGACCGGCGGAGCGAGGACAGGCGGGAATAGTGCGGGTGCTGGAACTGGTGGAGACTTGACTGTCCGGGCTAGTTCCTGCACGAGCCAGCCAACCCGAGAAACTTCACCAGCGAAACTTCTCATCTCCTGGAGCATCTGCTGGTGTGCTTCCAGCAGCGTGCTATGTCCGGCTAGCGTAGGTGCTCCTGTGGTTGCTGGGTCCATTATGGTCAGGTCGTTCTGTCACGGGAGTTAACAGGTAGGACCCAAACGCAAGACCACAGGAGACAGAAGTTACTGGAAACTCATGTTGTTAGTGTCGTGGAGTCTCTTTTTAAGAAGGACATGGGATTTGTTTTAGATTGTGTCATACATGTGTAGCTAACCTTAGGCAACATAGTCATGCCTCAGGTGCATGTAACGGTAGCCCACAGTGGGGCTACATGTCAACACAGCAGCCCTGTTATTCAGGGATCACGATGACGGGAAGCTGAGCTTCATGTCAGACGGCTGGTGGGCAGATGCCTGCTGGCAGTCATGGGCATCCAAACGCACCACAGCTCACATAATCTGCTCACACTCATCTATGAGTCCTCATACTCAGCTGGTGACCAGTGTGTACACTGTGGTCAGGAAGTGTTTGAAGGAAAATGAGCCCATTCGGGATACGTGGGATGAGTGATGACTGCAGTGTACCAGGAGCTTTTTAAGGACACCAGCATGAGGAATGTGGCGGATATGTAACGGGTGGAGGCACAGGCACACACACACACACACACACACACACACACACACACACACACACACACACACACACACACACACACACACACACACACACACACACACCTCACAGCACAGGCACACACACACCTCACAGCACAGGCACACACACACACACCTCACAGCACAGGCACACACACACACCTCACAGCACAGGCACACACACCCACACACCTCACAGCACACACACACACACACACCTCACAGCACAGGCACACACACACACACACGCCTCACAACACACACACACACACCTCACAGCACAGGCACAGGCACACACACACACACACACACACACACACACACACACACACACACACGCCTCACATTGAGTATAAATAATGAACTAAATAAGACTTGATGCGAGGCTTTTTAAGACAATACAGTAGAAAGATAGTGTTCTCTGCTACCGATCACGCAGTATTGGTTAAGACACTATCTTGAAACTGCAGTCACTTAACAATCAGTGAACGATCTGTGATTTCATTAAAAAGGCATCTATGCTGCGAAAAAAGATCTTCTAAACTTCCTTAAACTTCTAAAATCCTTTAACAAGTTGAAACATGCAAATTCCAAACGGTCTTCTTCAGTGTTGAACTGGCTGCTAAGTGATTAAACACACCGGCCTGGACGTCTGTGAGCTCTTTGTAGCGTTAGCACCTCTTCCTGCTGCAAACACTTCTTGTTCTATGAAAGTTTGAATCTGAGTAGTTCAGCAGGATTTGCCATTTCCGTTCTTACATTTCAAGGAAACCCGAGAGTGGAAAGAGTCTCGTCACGTCCGTGGGTACAGAATCATTGAGGATTGGTTCTTGCAGAAACACGTTTCCTTGTTTGTGTTTTGTATGAAAATGTTCATCAGTGGACTGGTGGATGGTGTCGGATAGCTGAGTGCTGCGTGATGAATCGCCACCGACTCCTGACCTCCATGTGTTTTGGAAATGTTTGCCCGGCTGACAAACAATGGCTGGCACATGGCCAGGCAGGAGGCTGCCAAACTGGCAACCCCTCCACCCCTCTGCGACTCCCTCCTCCTCCTGCTCCTCCATCAGTGTCCGCCGCAGCGTGGCCAGTACACACATCCTGCCTTTGTAGGCCAGGAATTCCAAGAATCCAGACTGCTGCCCAACAAGGTGCTCTCCCCTCACCTCCCTCTCACCCCCCGTCTCACCCCAGCGTCCCGGTGGTTTTACAGCCGAGCCGGCCTGGTGTCTGGCTGCCTGCATGGCTGATGTTGTGTTTTTGCTGCACAGTAACATCAGAGTTACAGTCTGGAGCTACAACAACACCTGCCCTCAGGAAGTGAGCTGTGCGTAGTTGTACCAACTCAACCTCAAGGCCATGCACAGCTTTGATGAAGGTCTCAGGGTGTGCTGTGTGGTCGGAGGCCGGTCCTCCTCCATCTCTAAATGTGACCTCTTTAATGCCAGTGAGTGTGGCAGTGCTTGTGAAATATAGGGCATTCAAATTATTTATTGAAATACACAAAGATATTACTACCTGCAACATATTTTGATGGTGATAATAGTCACAACACATTGTGGTTTGTGGCCCCTTAAAGCAAGAAGTTCTCCAAATCAACTTAAAAAGTGATAATATGTCTTTCGCTGCCACGAAGCAGCCCAAAAAAACTGATTTCAGGTTTAAAGAGCAACTTAACAGCAAATGAAAGCTGCACGATGTAGATGTGCACTCAAAGGTGTGTCAGTGCACCGTGACGTCACTGTTGGGCGTGGTCGTGGTACATCAGAGCACACTTTGACCTCACCCAGCATGGATGACTTGGGGCTTGAAGAACAGCCTGATGCTAACTTCCTGATGTGTCCGTGTGACTCATAGGCTGGTTTCAGACCTCCAAGTCAAGGGAGCAACTGACCAATCAGAGCTCAGTAGACCGCATCAGCGCTCGTCCTCTCTGTCTCTCCATATCAGCTTCTGTGGGCGATTTATAATCATACGCGCAGAACCTCACAAGCCGTATGAACATAATGTGTTCACGTCCTTTTTGTGAAATTATTATTATACTGTTTGTCCCAACGTTTTATCTATGAACCAGAAGGATGAACACATTGAACTTTATTGAGAAGTTTTCTGTATCTGCTCCTTTTATAGGGCAAACATTTCCAGAATAATGAAATGTTCCGATGAAGGCTGTGGTATGTGTAGTAGAATAATGATTTAGTCTTGAAGCTTTTACCATTATTTAGGCCGAGTAATATCGGTCCAAAAACCTTTGACCCCAACATCTCTCAGTATGTTTTACGAAAGAAATATCTATAGAACGTAGGCTAATAATGATACACATGCAAAGATGTGATTAAGAGCAGGACTGCCACTGATTGTCTTCCACTTCAAGCACTGGACAGCATTTGTAATGAGGTCATCTTCGTAAACAGCTGAGCTACATCCAGGATGAACAGGGCCGAATGATCGATGCAGCTGTACAGATTCTGATCTGCATGTTCTATGTTGCAGCTTCTATGTTGACTGGAGATGGTGTTGGTGGGACAGACACGTCACTTGCTGAACACAAATACATTGTGAATTCAGTTTGAGTGATTCTGCTTCTTCAGAGTTGTGAGCAGTTCAACCAGCTTGGGGTCGTTTCATGCGATGGGTTATGACAGACTTTAGGGAGGATCCAGTCACAACATAATCAATATCAATATCATTCTGCAACTGGAAATTCATTCTTGACCTTGACTCTTGTTTAAAACCATGTTGCCACAAAGTCCATCTCATCACATGATCTTCCTCAATAGATCGAGTGCCACAGGTGTCGAGATAATGTAGACTTTGAAATCGCCATTTCTTTCTGGAAATTTGAAGGACTTCTTTTCAGAAATCTAAGCAGTGCCTCTGCAAACCAGCTGCTGAGCCAACATAGACATCACGCCCTTACATCATTGACGTTCCCTTGACAACAGGGCAACTCCATCTGCTGAGGAAGACGATGCGATATGATCAAAAGCTCCACAACAGCCACTGAGTGGACCTCAGACCTTTTGTGCGTGTGGTGCCCTTCAGACGTCTCTCAGCAGGCTGGGAGTCCCTGCTGCTGTTTTACGACAGTTCTTCCTGGTCAGAGGTCCCACAGAAAGCACAGCTGCTCAGTTCTTCTGAAATGATGTAATCAATAATTACTCCAGGGTTGTCAGGGGAGACCTTCAGCAGTGTTATCAAATGCTCCCGTGTTTCATGACAGCGTGAGGCAGCGCTTAATGTGTGGACCTTCCTGCTCCAACAAAACACTCTTTACGTGCTCAGCGATGACAATGACTGCAGAGTTGTTCCTACCAATCATGGGAACCCGAGGACAGGCCTGTGTTTCCTGGAATGTGGCCCAATCGGAAAGAGATGGAGGGAACACAGGATGTCCTGAGCACAGTGTCCCACAGCACACTGCAGGAGAGGACTGAGCCCAGCTGGTTGGAAGAGTTATTCACAGGGATCTTCTCCACATCCCGCTTCCGCTGTCAAAGACACAGCCGTGATGGTGTGGGGTTCCCCGCTCAGGCGTTCCACTACTCCTGTCCCCTGATCGTTTCCTCTCTTGTTCTTGCCGGTATGTGTAAGACTTAAGATTACTCTTGAGCCCTAAAGCTCAATATATTTGAATCATTATTTGGTTGCCTGGATTCACCAGCCACTCTTAATTCCGAAACAGTTGCATACATTCGGAGACTTTGATATCTCTCCCTGGGGTCGCATGTCCACAATAACATGATTTGAAGCCGTCTCTGTCCGTCTTTCACACCACCTCCCTCTGGACGCTGCCCAGCCGTCTTGAGAGGAGAGGTAATGATGTGTGGCGGAGGGGGCGGGGCATGTGTGTCTATAAGAACAGGCCCTGCTCAGGGAAACCTAACAATAAGCAACTGTGGGAGAGCGAGAACAGACGGGTACACCTCTCTGTGCACAGACTCTGAACTCTGGATACATTTTTATCCTGAACCAACAAACCAGACTTCTCTCCTCTAGCGACTTCGGATGTTCCATCTAAAACTTCTTACATCTGCAATCTTTATTCCTTTGGAATATGTTTGATCTTTCTGTTCAGTGCTGTCAGCAGGATGCTTAGCCCTGCTACTATGCAGCAGATCATTTCCACCCTGTTTGTGCTCGGCAGCGCTGCAGTGACGGTGAGTTGCTCTGACTTGTGGCCACATGCTTTTAAACCGTCTCTGTCCTTCCTGTTTCTGAAACGTCTCATTATCTCGTCATTATATGTAATATCAGATGAACTGTCATCTTATTCTTTCGATTTCTCATCCTTACACTCACACCCGTCCTGCCCTGACCCCTGACCCTGGTCCTCAGGCAGAGAGCGGGCGTCAGCTGGGTGACCGACCACTGTGGCTGCTGTAAACTCTGTGCGAGGCAGTATAACGAGGACTGCAGTGCCACCGAGCCCTGCGATGACATTAAGGGGCTACGCTGCCATCTGGGGGCCGGAGGAGACCCCGAGAGAGGACTGTGTCGAGGTGAGTGAAGGCACGCCGTCACACTTCAACAAGAAAACAGCCATCAACTTCATGTCTACATGTAGGACACAACAGCTCACATCATGGGGAGACATATTATCACGTTAGGTCTGGAGGCGCTGACACAAATGCATGAAATATGAAGTTGCATCATGGGAAATTTAGGATCCAGAGTTTTTGGAGATGGGGGTGACACAATATATATTTCTGCCTCTATTGCACAAATGTTCACATTCTTAATTGTTCAAAAAATTGTAGACAATACAATTCTTTGTGCAGTTTCTATAATGTGACTATAATGTATTTGTGATTATGTTTGTGTAGAAACACAGGTTTTCCCCTGCGTCCTGAAGTTCAAAGGTTTCCCTTCACAGCTGTGTGTGTGTGTGTGTGTGTGTGTGTGTGTGTGTGTGTGTGTGTGTGTGTGTGTGTGTGTGTGCGCGTGTGTGCGTGCGTGCGTGCGTGCGTGCGTGCGTGCGTGCGTGCGTGCGTGCGTGCGTGCGTGCGTGCGTGCGTGCGTGCGTGCGTGCGTGCGTGCGCGCGCGCGCGCGCGTGCGTGCGTGCGTGTGTGTTGACAGCTGAGGCCCAGGGTTTGCCCCGTGAGTTCAGCGGACGGGTGTACCAGCATGGCGAGGACTTCCAGCCCAGCTGCCAGCATCAGTGCAGTTGTATGGACAGGGTGGTGGGCTGCATGCCCCTCTGTCCTCGTCAAGTGCCGCTGCCCGACTGGCGCTGCTCGCGGCCCCGGCTGGCAAGGCCCGAGGGCGGCTGCTGCGAGGAATGGGTGTGTGGTGACAGCAACCATCAGCGAGGAGCCAGACGAGCTGTCGCACACCTCCCTGCCAGACAGCCGGGCCCCTCCCAACCACATCAGTGCCCTGCTGCAGGCCGGGGCCACGCTCAGAGGTGAGCTTCTCCTCAGGCCCCCCCCCCAGCACGGTGGTCTGAAGGAGACGGACTACTGTTGGTGTGCAGGAGTTAAGCCGAGTTCAGCGGCAGAATCACCGAAGACAACATTTTCCACAATGTCCTATCGCATGATTACTGATGAAACAAATCATGTGAAGAGCTGCTGTGGAATCCATGTTGAACTGGTTTCACATCATTCTGCCTTCACTAAACAATAACTTGACCTTTGGTGTAACTCTGTGATGAAACAGGCCGTTACTCGAACGCTTCATTAGATATACATTTCATATTCCAGTCCGATTTTTAGGCATCTTTTTATAAAACATGTATGAATATATATATATATATATATATATATATATATATATATATATATATTATTATTATATATATTTAACCTGAATATGTTTGTTTGAGATGTAAAGTCCTAAACCCTGCTGGTGAACCTACTCGTAAAAGAAAAGCCTTCATGTGAAAGTTTAATCATGACAGTGTGTATTTGTCACTGAGCTGATATTTTATCCTGAGCACTACAGGAAAGGGTTAATCCTCAGGGGAGCACGTTAATATGATGGCAACGTTCACACCAGACTTGGACATCTCTTCTGTTACAGTGGAGCTTTTGACCTGACTGATAGAGGTCAGGCCATGATGTGTCACTCAGCCTCTGGGGAGCTAATGCGTCCTGCTGTTGAGACTTGGTGCTCTAATGGCTGACTGTACTCTCAGGTTCTTCCATCACATGGATGGATGTGTTTCACAGAATCACTAGATGCTTGAGGCTTTGCTGGGATGCATTGTTTGATGATGCCTCATTGCCGTTGTTTTTTGGCTTCCCCACAGAGATGGTGTCCTTGCCCATGTCTGAGGTTTTACTCAAATCCAGCTGTTTCCCACAAACCACCGAGTGGACCGAGTGTTCCGCTGCGTGTGGGATGGGCATTTCAAGTCGAGTGAGCAACGACAACCCAGACTGTCGGCTGCTCAGAGAAACCAGACTGTGCCAGATCCGCCGATGTGAGCTGCAGCTTCCTATGGCTAGCAAGGTACGCTAGCATACACACCTGCTGGGAAATGAAAGACTATTGGAGATAAGCATAATGTATTGGTGGGATGGAAGCGATATTACAAACTCATCCCAATTTCTTTGAAAGGTCCAGTTCTGGTAGAGCTGCTCTGAGATGAGCATTGCCTGCTGTAGCCTGTTAGTCAGTAAACATCCTCTGAGCAAATGTGATTTTCAAATTGTTAGGAAAGTGAATAATTGAATCACTAACTGCTGCATTGCTCCTTGATCAAATGTGATGATAGTTTGTTGATTTTAACGGTGGCTCTTCTGTCGTCCAGAAGTGGAAGAAGTGTCAGCGAACTGTCCGCCCCCAGGAACCAATCAGAATCACCTTCGCCGGATGCTCGACTTCACAGCGGTACCGCCCTCGTACCTGTGGGACTTGCACCGACGACCGCTGCTGCACACCCTCCCTCTCACGCACGGTGATGCTCCGCTTCCACTGCCCTGACGGAGAGGGCTTCTACAGGAAGGTCATGTGGATCCAGCGCTGCAGCTGCAACACAAGCTGTCTAATTCACAGCGGGCCCTCCGGCCCCTCGGTCAGCCTCCACAACGACATCCACACCTTCAGCCACTGAGGCGGACTCTTCAGGCCCACTGGGCACCTCCCCCTGCCTAAGCCCAGCACCCCCCAGTCTGTCAGCTGGGTGAGCCCCGCCCACAGCTTGCACTTTAAGCGTCCTGCTGCAGTGACATCAGTCTGTCCACACTGTGTTACTTCTCTTGTGCATGGCAGCACTGAGGACAACGCACAGCGGCATGCTGTGTTCGGCTGTTGGCAGAAGCTTTTACTGTTAAACCAGTCAAAGGGAACATTCATGACAAGTGATGAAATAATGAAGAACTAGATGACATATTCATTAGTGACATTAGGGGCGAAGTGTTCTTTATTACCTGTCTTTTGTGATACACCTGTACTGAGTGTGTGTGTGTGTGTGTGTGTGTGTGTGCGAGTGTGCGTGCACGTGCGTGCGTGCGTGCGTGCGTGCGTGCGTGCGTGCGTGCATGCGTGCGTGTGTGTGTGTAGTTGAAAGTGTCTGTTTGAAGGATGAGAAACTTTCAGAAGTGAGAGTTTACAGAAAATGTGCTCATTATGCTCCTCCAGTATATTGATCAGAGGATATAATGTATGGACTTCACTCTTAGTTGTGGAGTGGCAAGTACTCGGATCACCTCATTTTTCGGGGTGTGATTTTATATTTTATTTGTGTGTGTCCTTCACAGTGTACATACAATGTCTTATTTTAAGGAGTGAAATGATGCTATGTATTTAAGACATGTTACACATGTTCATCCAATATTTTATCTGTCATTTCCTGCACATCAAATACAAATGTATCAACCTGTAATCCATCTTATTTATGTTTGAATTAAATGAATGGAGAGGCATTGCAGATGTTGCCCTCTTACTCTCTGTTTCAGTGTTTCAGGGTAACACTCACTTGATTCTCATGAAAAACCATGTGGTCAGGTTTCAGAGTGTGTCTGGACCAATCAGCATCCTGTGAGAAGCCGCTGGTTCAGGTGTGTGTGTAACAACACAGAGAGGTGAGATGCTGCAATAGAGCAGAAGGTCTATCAGATCTAGAGAGGATCTCTCCATTGAAAGGAGAGCAAGACGACACTGAAGGCTTTTCTCCATGGAAAAGACGTGTTCGCTCTTCTGGTCGCTCTTCTGTTCGCTCTTCTGGTCGCTCTTCTGTTCGCTCTTCTGGTCGCTCTTCTGTTCGCCCTTCTGGTCGCCCTTCTGTTCGCCCTTCTGGTCGCCCTTCTGTTCGCCCCCTTCTGGTCGCCCTTCTGTTCGGCCTTCTGTTCGCCCTTCTGGTCGCCCTTCTGTTCGCCCTTCTGGTCGCCCTTCTGTTCGCCCTTCTGTTCGTCCTTCTGGTCGCCCTTCTGGTCGCCCTTCTGTTCGCCCTTCTGTTCGCCCTTCTGTTCGCCCTTCTGGTCGCCCTTCTGTTCGCCATTCTGGTCGCCCTTCTGGTCGCCCTTCTGGTCGCCCTTCTGTTCGCCCTTCTGGTCGCCCTTCTGGTCGCCCTTCTGGTCGCCCTTCTGTTCGCTCTTCTGGTCGCTCTTCTGTTCGCTCTTATCCAGTTTCCAAGGATGGCTTCTCAGATTCTGTTCACAAACCATCTGGTGAGTCAGGTTAACTCCAACAACTCTGAGCTATAAGATATGATACTTCTACTTGTTTACAAAACCTGCTTCACTGAACAAAAGTTACTTAAACTATGACATCTTGGGATGGGAGGAAACCAGTCCCGACACAAAATCACACCAGCGACGTGAAGCCCCTTCCTGCTTCCTACCCCCCTACTTCCTCATCACCCACCCCACCTGTGTTCTCTGCTGGTGTAGAATCTGTGATGAGCTTTCCCAGTAAACCATCAACCTCACGTCTTTTCCAGGACTGTGTTCTAACAATGGAACCCTTAACCCTTTATTAGAGCTTAGAGCTTCTCAGACCTCCACAAACATCTCCAGCTCTGCCTTCGTGAGGCAGCGTGGCCTCACACAACGCTCCGGCTGGCTCTGGAGCACAAACATGACGGTGGACTACTACATTCCTCACCCTGGCCTCTGCCTCCTTCTGAAAGGCGGGAGGAACACTCCTGACTGCCCCAGTCAGTACTAAAGCAGTGGGCCTCGTCTCTGGGTCCAGGCTACAAGGCTAATGACACCAATGACTCTCTCCAGGAAAAGTCGGGGCCCTGTATGCAGCTAGCTGTCTCAATTCCTGTCCTGCAAGTTTATAGAAAAAGAAAGGTGAGACTGCGAAGAAACAATAGTAAACCTGCAAACTTATCAAACTTAGCATACATTCCTCGTCAGCCTGTCCAAATAAATTGGGCAAAGAAAGCTTTAACCACATTAAACTTAGCTTTATTAAATGTCAGGTCTCTGTCAGGAAAAACATTTTTAATCAATGATTTTATTGTTAGGCACAAACTGGACATTTTGTTTTTAACTGAAACTTGGTTAAATCAAGATAACAGTGCAGCTGTTCTTATTGAATCAACACCTGACAACTTCAGTTTCATGAGTGAAACAAGAGCGCATAAGAAAGGAGGTGGTGTTGCTGTTTTATTTAATGATTCTCTTCAATGCAAGCAGATGCCCTTTGGTCATTTTAGTTCTTTTGAATATGTGGCTCTGAATTCCACTCAAGCTTTATTCCTAAACATTTACAGACCGCCTAAATACTGTGCAACCTTCTTTGATGAGTTTACTGAACTGCTGTCTGTAATCTGTATTGATTTTGACTGTGTTGTTATTGTTGGTGATTTTAATATCCATGTTGATAATCCCCAGGACAGAGAGTCTATAGGACTATGTGGTGTCCTTGATAACTATGATCTGACTCAGCATGTGACAGGACCCACCCACAACAGGGGGCACACTCTGGACCTAATCATCACCAAAGGTGTAAACATTTCCAAGGTTGCTGTGACTGATGTTGCACTCTCTGATCATTTCTGTGTTTTCTTTGAGAGTGCAATCTCCTTGCACACAAATGTCCAAACCAAGGTTGTGACAAAGCGTTACATCTCTGAAAACACCAGTGAACTATTTATTCAGAAGTTCTCCTCCACACCAGCCCTCTCTTGCCTCTCAGTCAATGAGCTTGTAGATGGCTTCAATTTTAAAGTTAAAAATATTGTTGATGCCATTGCACCCACTAAAGTGAAGGTTGTCTCGGGTAAGCAAAGATCTCCTTGGAGAAATGCTACGCTGGTCAAAATAGAGAAACGAGAGTGTCGGAAAGCTGAGCGCAGGTGGCGAAAAACTAATCTCCAGGTTCACTGTGACATCTATAAAGAGAGACTTCGCAATTATAATTTGGAACTTAGAAATGCAAGGCAGTCATTCTTCTCTGACATCATAACCAAAAACAAGAACAATACACGCGCCTTATTTGCTACCGTCGACAGGCTAACAAACCCTCCAGTGTCGGTAGCTGCTGAGCTCCAATCCACTTGGGCATGCAATCAATTTGCCTCCTTTTTTACTGACAAAATTCTGAAAATTAGACAAGCAGTCAGTGCCTCCACACCAACCACAGGATATGTGTTGTCCCGATCTCTGAATAACATCCATTCAAATATCATGACACAATTTCATTCAATCGACCGTAGAAGCCTAGAAGACATTATACAACATCTGAAGTCATCCTCCTGCTGCTTGGATGTTCTACCAACACACTTTTTCAAAGATATTTCAAACTGCATGACCACTGATCTTTTACAAATTGTAAACACATCCCTTCTCTCAGGTGTCTTCCCACAAGCCCTAAAAACTGCAGTTATTAAACCACTCCTAAAGAAGGCTAGTTTAGACTCCGCAACAATGAAAAATTACAGGCCAATATCAAACCTCCCATTTTTAAGTAAAATAATTGAAAAAGCGGTTTTCCAACAGCTGACCAACTTCTTGGCCGTAAATAACTGCTTTGATGTTTTCCAGTCAGGCTTTCGACAGCACCACAGTACTGAAACTGCTCTTGTTAAGGTTTTCAACGACATCCACTTAAACATAGACAATGGCAGAAGTTCAGTCTTAGTGTTACTGTATCTCAGTGCTGCATTCGACACGGTTGACCATGCCATACTCCTAGAAAGACTAAAAATCTGGGTGGGACTCTCTGGCACAGCACTTAACTGGTTTGAATCCTACTTGAAGGACCGAGAATACTTTGTGTCTGTAGCTGATTACACATCAGAGCTGACAAAAATGACATGTGGTGTTCCCCAAGGTTCAATACTGGGGCCTCTTCTGTTCAACATCTACATGCTTCCACTAGCTCAGATTATGGAAAACAACAAAGTGTGTTATCATAATTATGCAGACGACACACAAATCTACATAACTATGTCACCAGGGTACTATAATCCCATACAAGGGCTGGGTAACTGCATTGAACAAATCAACAACTGGATGTGCCAGAATTTTCTTCAATTAAACAAAGATAAAACTGAAGTAATTGTTTTTGGTACCAAGGACGAACAATTGAAAATCACCGCTCAGCTTCAATCACTGATGTTAAAACCCACAAACCAAGCCAGAAATCTAGGTGTAGTTATGGATTCAGACCTCAACCTGAACAGCCATATCAAGACAATTACAAAATCAGCCTACTATCACCTGAAGAATATATCAAGGATTAGAGGACTTATGTCTCAACAGGATTTGGAAAAACTTGTCCACGCATTTATCTTCAGCAGACTGGACTACTGTAACGGTGTGTTTACAGGTCTCTGTAAAAAGTCCGTCAGAAAGCTGCAGCTGATTCAGAACGCTGCAGCCCGAGTCCTCACTAAGACCAGGAGGGTGGATCACATCACCCCAGTTCTAATGTCTTTGCACTGGCTTCCTGTCCAACAAAGAATTGACTTTAAAATCCTGCTGTTGGTTTACAAAGCACTGAATGGTTTAGGGCCAAAATACATCTCTGATCTGCTGCTACCTTATGAACCATCCCGACCCCTCAGGTCGTCTGGGACCGGTCTACTTTCTGTTCCCAGAGTCAGAACTAAACATGGAGAAGCAGCGTTCAGTTTTTCTGCTCCACATATCTGGAACAAAGTCCCAGAAAGCTGCAGGTCTGCTGAGACCCTCAGCTCCTTTAAATCAAGATTGAAGACTTTTCTGTTTGCTGCTGCCTTTAATTGAACCACACTCAATTAATATATTAATCAATTTCCTGCATTTCTGCATTTTACTACTGCATTTTATTTCTGACACTGTTTTTTAATGTTTTAATGAATGTTCTTAATTGTTTTTAAATACGCTGATGTGAAAGGAGTACAAGTGGAGACTGCACAATTATAACGGTATTTCCTTCGGGACCAAGCTCGTGCCAGGCACACACTAGAAAACAAAGATCCATAGGTGGTTTGTGTGTGGGTTGACAGAATTGGCAGTGTAGAGGTTTGAGTGCAGCGTAGATGATCTCTGGGAGACATCGATTTTTAATGGTTTTATGAATGAATGTTCTTAATTGTTTTTAAATCTCCTTTTCTTTTGTCTTATGTTTTGATGCTTTTAATGGTTTTATGTGAAGCACTTTGAATTACCTTGTTGTTGAAATGTGCTATACAAATAAACTTGCCTTGCCTTGCCTTGCCTCTACCACTCTCCAGATATCCTGAGATATGGTGGGACGAACACTCATCTTAACTGCTTGATGGCTCCTATACAGAAAGGGTTCATTCTTCAGGAAGTGTGCAGCTGTTCAGTAGATGTAACGTCAACGTACCCATTGGTACTGAGTATTTGAGGGTCAGTGTTTCAGTATGGGGCACTAGAAATGTAGCTCTCGCGTAAGTTCAGACAGGAAGACGATAGTCTTGCATGCCCGTAGTTTATTCCTCATACATCTGCCATCACTCCTCACGCAGGCACACTCATTATTCATTGCTGTTATTCTTTGGGGCTGTCAATCATGATATCAGCTGTCTAGATCAGCTGGTCTCTCTGTCCAATAGCACGACACAATGACATGGTTGGCCGATCATCTTGCTGCTGTCTCTTTTAAATATGATCGTCTTCAGTACGTTCATGCAGCTGTTACGCACCCCTCCACCTCCCCAACTCCGCCCAATCTTTGCAGATTCATCAGCTCATCAGCTTCACCAGCTCATCAGCTTCATCAGCCACCATCACCACCAGTGTCTGGCCTCACGGGGGGATTCATATTGTTGCCGCTCAGGGCGATCACAACTCCATCACAGACCTCCTCGTCGAGTTCAAGCCCCAAAGAATGAATATTGTCTTTCACTATGTTGTTGGGTTGATGGACAGTCTGATGAATGCCCTGATACTCTTTGGTTTTAAAGTCAACACTGAACCAATCAAAATCCGTTATCTATATCAACAATGGATCAAATGGGGGCACCCTGGTAGCTCACTGGGTAGGGCGCGTAATGGTCAGTATTTTGTACTAACCGCACCCACCCGACCCATATGAGAGCCAATCGGCACCACTGTACAGGCAAAGATATGCGTTAACCTACCCACAAACCACTGGGCTTTAGGCCGTAGCAGCATACTTGTCCGGGCTGAGGTCTGAGACGAGGACCGAGAGAAGAGGACTCGAGCTACGCAGCTCGCAGTTAGAGTTTTTGCCAACATGTTCACCATAACAACTTTATAAAGTGTGTTAATTACTGTTTATATTAGATAGTCAACTGCAGTTTGATGCTGTGTCGCCCCCTGTAATAGTGACTTTACAACATGTTTAGTGCTCACACTGTCACACAGTCTGTTTGTCCATGAGCCCACATAGAGTCTCAGGTAACATTAGTTTATAGGCATTAGGCATTAGTCAGTCATCTTACCTCTCACCATGGCTGTTCTAATGGGCTGAATAGTATGTTGGTAATATGAGCATGTTTTCCTACCGATCATGAACTCATCTGATCCAGTATGAGCAGCTCTCTCTGCGTCCTCGTACTTCAAACAAGGCTGCATTCTTTCACCGGCCAGCCGAGAGGCAGGAACCAGAGCGCACCGTGGAGACCTCCTCACCGTCTGCTGTCGTCACTGAGGAGGCCCAGGGTTCCCACTTTACTCTGACTGCTCAACGATACACTCCATGACCATGTTTGTCTGTTTGAACTGTCTGGTTGGTGTAAATTCAAGGAAACGATCCCTCCAACAGAGTTGTTCTCCACAAAATCTGGTGTCCCACAACAACGCTTGAGTGCTCATTTGTTGAGGAGTCATCGTGGCATTTCAGGTTCTACGTTCTAACATCACTTAGCACAGATATTAGGAACTCATTTCTGTTGTTTCTCATCTATCTGTCCGTCTGTCTAAGCTTTACTCAAAGTGCAGTGAGTAAAGCTTTCTTAAGCTGAAACAGGAAGTTTACAGTAATGAGAAACTAGAGTTGGGCATCAGTTCCTCTCTATGACATCACTGTTATACAGCAGCCTCAGCCTGTGTGCTGCATACAATCATAAACACTTATATCTACTTACAACTACATTACAGTTGTATTACATATTCATAAACTGCTTTCCAATGATGAATAGATGGACTTAAAGTTAAGTGCTACCAAAGAGAGGAATAAGGAGGTCAAGATGTAGCTGCAAGGTGGAAAGTAATGAGATCCTTATGTCGAGTCAAAAGAGGTGGAGAACATGCAGTATAACCTGGATTTAAAGGGAATCAAAGTTTGGATAATTTGTCTTTTGAACAGTGGAACATGTTCTCTGTAGGGCTGAGCCACATCCATCAATGTCAGCAAACATCCCAGAATGATTTAATGCAAAAACATTAAGGTATCAAACACGTATTACTACTTTACAGTTAAATATTTAACATTTATTCCAATAGGAAAAAAAGCAGAAAATAACACTTTGACGTCAGGACATCTTATTGTTGTCACCCTCACAGGGAATTCACGATAATATCATAATATATAAATCATATAATAATATGTAGTATAATATAAAACACACTCTGTCCTCATTGGGAACAGTTGAACAAAGACGCTGGCGCTGAGAGAAAGGCGCTTTGTGGACACAGGCATCCAAATAACTCGGCTTCACATAAAGACCGAAGACGGGGAGAAACGGTCAGCCTAGCTCGGTCCAAAGGTAAAAGACCGACGCACCAGCACCAGCACATGACCAAGGCAAGCTGCAGGACTCCAGCCGCCCACGCAATAACCAGGTGTTGTTTTTATTTATACTCTGGTTTTTGAACACATTAATATATGTGATACAACGTAATTAGCGAGCTTTAGAGGTGCTGGTGAGCGGATGTGTGGTTGGAGGGTCACAGCAGACAGGTGTTACAATAAAGAGGAGTCCGCTCAGCAATAGAACTTTGTTGTTTTATAAAGAAGTTGCACATTCCATAACTAGCTCTTTACTGATTATCTGATGATTATCTAAAGAGTGCAAACATTCTTCAAATACCATCACCATAAATAACCCCGATGACTTTCATTGATTTCCAAAGAGAAATAACAATCCATTACCTGTGGACTGAGGAGTTAGCATTTAGGATGACTAATGCTAAGCTAATACCACACAACTCAGATGACACCGAGGTGCTTTCTCTCGAGAGAAAGAGTAGAGCCTCAGATGGAAGGATCTCTCCCCATGACAGTGAAGGAACTTGATGAATGTGTCTGTGATACCACACACGAGTTACAAGTGTTGGTCAGCCTCACAGAGAGCTGTGAGTTTCAGCATGGCCTTGACAGAGGAACAGGACACGTGATGGAAATCAACGGGGCCTCGGGAGCGCTGGAAGTTGGCTTTTCATACTGACCACAGCAGAGGAAACCCCCCCCCCCCCCCCCCCCCCGGCATGCCCTCTGAAGAAGGATATGTTGAAGTGGTTCCTTCTCAACACAATGCGGGACAATAACACACGTCACACATATGAATCCTTAACGGCTTATTGTGCTAAAAACAAACATGTGGAACATGACTCATTTCATTTCAGGAGTGTCACAGCTAACATCTTTATGGAACTCAGGTCAACATTTCCACAAAGGGTCCAGTTGAGGCTGAGGAGAGCAAACACGGTGACGTCAACGCTGGTTGAAAGGACTCCTGCTAACATGCTGTCATGGTGCTACTGCTGCTATTACTACTGTTGAAGAAGCCCAGTCGTGTGGCTGTAAGCTCCTGAGATGCTGCTCCCTCCGGAGTTGCCTGGTTGTCGCGCTCGCCGTCGGCTATGCTAAACTATCTGTGAGGTGTGGTGCACTTGACACATCACAGAGACCCTTGCGTTATGATCTGTAGCTCGTTTATTTTCGTTGTGGAAACAATGCACACAACAGACACTCTTTCCCACACCGCAGTAAATGCGTAGCGTAATGCGGTCAAAACCGTTTGCCCTTCCGGAGTCAAACACCTGACGAACACAGCAAGTTCAGGACCTATATACCCGCGCACAGGACAGAAATACAGCGCCACCCAATGTACAAAGAAAGAAATACAGTGGTATTTATAATGCCATATTTGGCTCTAACAACTACTGCTGCTACTCTCATACTACTGCTGCAACTATGGGATCCGTTTCTGACCTTGCTCCCCTGCTCCACATGATATGTCATCGTGTAGATATGCCTTACTAATGTGATGCCTTTGACAACAGTCAGTTTAGGAAAGTAGACGATGCAGTAGCCACACTGTGTGAGAAAGTAAGTCTGCAGCTACAGCAGCTCAGACAGTGATGATATGCTGGTGCAGATATCATTTAAATACTAAAGTATTGGACACATCAACATTCTGCTAGATCATCAGGCACTATGAATGCCTTCCAGCCAATAGTTAAGGAGACATTTCAATCAAACCATGCCAATCTCGCAGTGGCACTGAAGGAAATGTAATTGGATCAGCTAGTCAGACATAGACAACCCCTGTTACAGAGCCAGCAACGGTCTTCAGCCTGTCACTGCTTGACTTCCACAGGTTTGTGGAGACACCGACACACGGGGCCCAATCAGCAGAAACCTCTCGTGACACTGTTCACACATCGAACGGGTCCTTCTCTTCCTCTGCTCCCTGTCAGTCTCTTAACTGACAGGGAGCTTAACCGTCCTCAAAACAAACTGTGTAAACTTGTTTTCATTATCATATTTCTAAAATATAACAGCTTTATATTTAAGCATATCTGTATGTGTCTCTTTAGAAAAGCAATGTGTAACTGTAACTGCTTTGAAAGGTACTATTACTACCACTAGTACTGTAGTGCCGGCACTGCTGTTCCTACAACTAAATCAGATCTGTGGGGTCACTGCCCTGTAGTGAGAGGCCATAAATGAGCTTTGAGCAACCCCTGGATGACTCCAATTCACATAGAATTATTTTCTACAAATTCCTCTTATTGTAAAATGTCTTGTTAAATGTGATAGATTCGATAATCACCTTCTTTGTTTTATCTTGACACAGAAGATGTCAGTACCGTGTTGATGAGTGTATTTACAATCATGAGTGTTCACTTCCCTCTAGTGGTCCCATTGGGGAAGTGCACCTCTACGTTGGGCATATGGCTGCAGTGCTGCTGCGTCAACAACCAGTCTGACCTGTCCGTTCATGACAGAGTGGTTAGTAATTGAGTGGGCAGCTTCAATAGAGAATAAACATATATTCATTTGTTGAAAACATTTTCCCGTGTCTTCACCATTTCTGCAACACCAACATTAATAAGTTTGATTCAAATATGTAACAGAGATGGAAAGCCCAGTTTAGATCATGAAAATAAAGCGGATTCTTGATCCTTAGAGACAAACTATTCACAGAGACAGTTTCTGCTCATTCCATCATATCTAACCTCAGATATCAGGACGTACAATATACAAACCTGCCAATGCCTGCTTGTTGCAACCTTATAAGATGCTGTCCTCTGCTGGCTCTGAGCTGGAGGTACAGCAGGGTGCTCCAAACTAAGACCGAGGACCTACTGAGATCTAACCTGCTGCTGTAGTGTCCTTGAGCAACAATGAATTTCATCAACGTCAGCCAGTGGTGGCCCGTCAGGGCCAGCTAAGCCTTCACTGCTGGCCCAAACACAATCACAAATTTATAGCTATTTTATCATTTAATCATTGTTCATAAATACACGACATGTATTATAATTATTTTCCCCATTATCTTATGTTCTCATTGCACAGCTCCTGTCTTCCTCAGTTGCTCTGCTTCCAGTGCAGCTTCTTTTAAGTAGAGCTTTTATCCAATCAGATCTCACCTCTGTGTCTCTATGTAGGGAGAGAGGCTCGAGGTCCTCTAGAGCAGTGATTCTCAACTGGTGGGTTGCGACCCAAAAGTGGGTTGCGGACCCGTTTTCAGTGGGTCGCGGGCCTTTGCCTGACAAAAAAAAAAAAAAAAAATTGTGATTTTATTTTGAAGGGCATTTTTTTATGCAGCGGAATTATTCCAGCATTTGCTGAACAACGGGACTTGTTCAGCGGTGCAGGAAAAACACCGACCAATGCGTTGTGAATCACATCACGTGAATATATATGGGCATTCTGATACGTTTCCTGACTTGAGTGAGATGTACACACACCGTGACACACGGGGAGAGACGAGGATATATGAGCAGAGCAGGACTGTTGTAGTGTGAGGTGTGAAAGTCAAATCATAGAACGATTTCCGAAAGAGAGAAATGTCCAGAGAGACCAGAGTCATTAGACTCTGACTGGACAGACTCATAGAGGTGAATTCTTTAAACACTAATTTCTATTTTTAGAAGATGAGAAAAATACAATATTGTGGCTTTTTCACTTCACCCTGAATGAACTGAATTTAAAGCTGCAGGGCAATTCAGTGAAAATAAGTTTTCTAAATTGAATTTCGTTAAGTCATTTCTTTTTTAATCCAGCCGTTATTTTACTTGAAATGAGAAGAACATGTATTCATGTATTTCTATGTATTATTTATAATCCATCCAGTTAAATTAGAAAAATGAGATTAATATTTGTTAAAATATAATTGATGTGTACTTTCTTTATTTGATTTGACAGTTGTTTACTACACAGAGACGTTACTACTACTAGACTTCTTGAATATAGATATACCCAAATTATATATATATAATTTGGGTAGTGGGTCCCGGCTTGTCATTAAGGGGTGATGGTGGGTCCCGCAGCCAGACCAGTTGAGAACCACTGCTCTAGAGAGCAGGGGTTCTTAACCTTTTTGTTCCAGCATTTGCTGGAAACTAGCCTTCTTTAGGAGTGGTTTAATAACTGCAGTTTTTAGGGCTTGTGGGAAGACACCTGAGAGAAGGGATGTGTTTACAATTTGTAAAAGATCAGTGGTCATGCAGTTTGAAATATTTTTGAAAAAGTGTGTTGGTAGAATATCCAAGCAGCAGGAGGATGACTTCAGATGTTGTATAATGTCTTCTAGGCTTCTACGGTCGATTGAATGAAATTGTGTCATGATATTTGAATGGATGTTATTCAGAGATCGGGACAACACATATCCTGTGGTTGGTGTGGAGGCACTGACTGCTTGTCTAATTTTCTGAATTTTGTCAGTAAAAAAGGAGGCAAATTGATTGCATGCCCAAGTGGATTGGAGCTCAGCAGCTACCGACACTGAAGGGTTTGTTAGCCTGTCGACGGTAGCAAATAAGGCGCGTGTATTGTTCTTGTTTTTCGTTATGATGTCAGAGAAGAATGACTGCCTTGCATTTCTAAGTTCCAAATTATATTTGCGAAGTCTCTCTTTATAGATGTCACAGTGAACCTGGAGATTAGTTTTTCGCCACCTGCGAATTTCCGACACTCTCGTTTCTCTATTTTGACCAGCGTAGCATTTCTCCAAGGAGATCTTTGCTTACCCGAGACAACCTTCACTTTAGTGGGTGCAATGGCATCAATAATATTTTTAACTTTAAAATTGAAGCCATCTACAAGCTCATTGACTGAGAGGCAAGAGAGGGCTGGTGTGGAGGAGAACTTCTGAATAAATAGTTCACTGGTGTTTTCAGAGATGTAACGCTTTGTCACAACCTTGGTTTGGACATTTGTGTGCAAGGAGATTGCACTCTCAAAGAAAACACAGAAATTATCAGAGAGTGCAACATCAGTCACAGCAACCTTGGAAATGTTTACACCTTTGGTGATGATTAGGTCCAGAGTGTGCCCCCTGTTGTGGGTGGGTCCTGTCACATGCTGAGTCAGATCATAGTTATCAAGGACACCACATAGTCCTATAGACTCTCTGTCCTGGGGATTATCAACATGGATATTAAAATCACCAACAATAACAACACAGTCAAAATCAATACAGATTACAGACAGCAGTTCAGTAAACTCATCAAAGAAGGTTGCACAGTATTTAGGTGGTCTGTAAATGTTTAGGAATAAAGCTTGAGTGGAATTCAGAGCCACATATTCAAAATAACTAAAATAACCAAAGGACATCTGCTTGCATTGAAGAGAATCATGAAATAAAACAGCAACTCCACCTCCTTTCTTATGCGCTCTTGTTTCACTCATGAAACTGAAGTTGTGAGGTGTTGATTCAATAAGAACAGCTGCACTGTTATCTTGATTTAACCAAGTTTCAGTTAAAAACAAAATGTCCAGTTTGTGCCTAACAATAAAATCATTGATTAAAAATGTTTTTCCTGACAGAGACCTGACATTTAATAAAGCTAAGTTTAATGTGGTTAAAGCTTTCTTTGCCCAATTTATTTGGACAGGCTGACGAGGAATGTATGCTAAGTTTGATAAGTTTGCAGGTTTACTGTTGTTTCTTCGCAGCCTCACCTTTCTTTTTCTATAAACTTGCAGGACAGGAATTGACACAGCTAGCTGCATACAGGGCCCCGACTTTTCCTGGAGAGAGTCATTGGTGTCATTAGCCTTGTAGCCTGGACCCAGAAGATATCAATTATTTCCTTTATCAGGTAGGGGAGACAGAGGATGGTTGTGGAACCGTCGAGGAGTGGGGAGAGGAGTGTGTTTGGTTCCAGCAATGACCAGCTCTTTCATGTGGTCAGTGAACTCCAGGTGGGGGGAGGATGGGGAGAGTGTGAGAGAGGAAAGGGACCTGGATGGAATTTGGGGGGTGGAAGTAGGTGCTGGGGAGGGAGGTAAAGACTCCTCGTCTAGGAAGGGTAGGGGAAGTGGGAGATCGGAGGCGGTCCCTGATGATGAGGTTGGAGACTCCTCCTTTTCGCTGTCGTTAGGCGGGGGCATCCTTCCCGTAAGGTCTCCATGGCGATGCTGTGTGGTTATCTCTTGTTTAGACTCCTCTCTGGTCTTGTCCTTGGCAGTAGGGACAGACGGGTGACGCAGGGAGAAAAATAGGTTTGAGGTAAACAGTTTTACCCCTGTTGGGGTCTGAGCATATGGCTGCACATGTGCTGTGAACAAAGAAAATCAGGCCTTCCCTTTTGCAAGCAAAGGTTTCATCCTGATTGTGGTTTGATGAGCACCAAACCCCCTCTGAAGGACTTTCACATTAGGGTGTGAATTCCCCCCCCCCCAAAAAAACTATGGTTCCTGAAGTCACCTGAGAGCACCGCTGCAACCTCATTGGCCGAGAGCCAAGACAGCACCAGGACCCCTGTGGTTCAGCCACTGTTCAACAAAACTGACTGCAATTCACACCTCCACGCTTTTTCCCTTCGACCTCGGTCGAGCAAGGGAGCAATCGCTGTTCTTCACTCTGGGCATCCGTCCCTGGGACGCAAGGAGACGCATCAGCTTTCTCCCCCCCGCCAGCATCGCGCTGTCGACGAAGGCCTGCAAACCCTGTCAGGTCACAACGCTATCTTCGCTGGCCGAAGTAGCCGTGTTTTTCTTTTTGAGTCAAGGCCCTCTCACTCCACCGGGACGAATCTCTTCCACGATTCCTCCCCGTGTTGTTTTCTTTTTGTGCACATTCCGGCAAAGCAGCAGCTGAAAAACTCGCTCCTTCCCGAAGATTTCCGATGAGACGTACGGACCACAGCGTCTCAATCCGATGTTAAATCATCCTCTCTGCAGCGAGGATTGATCACGTCCAGCGCCAGCTCCAGAACGAGCCGCGTCAACGGACCGAAACAGCCACCGCTTAAACAGCCGCGCTGATCTACAAGCAGCCCCACTTTTTCCTTCAGGACAAAGAAAGCACGATTCTCAGCGGCCACTCTCCCCGCCACAAAGAAGCGTCTCCAACGTAAGTTCATTGTGCATCTGGGCTAGCTTAGCTTAAATTAACTTAAAGTTCATTCAAGTTAATTCATGTATATGTTGATATTCCCGTGTTTTTGTGTGTTTCGTTACTATTGCGTAATATCAAGGTATTGCGCAACACTCAGCGGGCCCCAGCTCCGCTCCACTGTGCATTGCCCGTATTCTGTTCGCGTTAAAGACACCGTCGCAGTATACGGAGGTAAATACACAAACCTCACGGACCAGAGAAGTTCCGTTTGTATTGTGTATTAACTGCATTGACTGTTTTCTTTGGGATTATTTTCATTCATTTGTATTCAACTTTGTGGGATATTTCTCTCTTCATTAACTCGGCTCTGTGAGTGAGCTGAGTGCCGTGTTCATCACTGCGTAAGCTGCCGACAGTTCGAGACGACAACGGTATGCTTACGCATGAGAGAATAACGTACTTATGCTCCTCAGGATATCGCAGCAGAAGTTTGATTTATGTTGACTTACGATTTCTCCACCTTTTCTTGGCTCACCCTCCTGCCAACACAGCAGGAGGTGACCCCCTCTCTCTCTGACCCTCTCTCTCTCACACGTGCTCACACACAGCGACCCCCCCCTCTCCTCCGCCAGTTTGCCCAAGTCACTCGACTAGGCCATCTAGTGGCGGGTCACGGTAGCATCTTAAGGTTCACCCCCCCCCCCCCCCCAGTTTGTCTAAGTCCCTCGACTACGCCATCTGGTGGTGTTCAGCGGTAATACCTTAAGCCCTTCCCCTTTTAACCCACAGTCTCACCCCCTTCGGCTTGGTGGCCAGCGGCCATCTTTGTAGTCTTTGACTGTGAGTGTTAAGGGCCCTCACCCCCCTTCCTTTTATACACAGACACACACACACACACATACACATACACACATACTTATATACACACCCTCCTCCTCTTTTATTTTCATTTCTTTAGATATTAGGTACATAAAATTGTATGATGGCGTTTGTTGATTGCGATATTAATTGATCTGATCTTTTATTATTCTAATTTAATAAACTCTATTATACTTTAAAGAGCAGTCGTCTGTGATTAATGGTGCATATGTATGTGATGATCTGTATGTTGTAGCCTGCGCTCGGATTCAAACCTTCACTGTCACTGATGAGTGACTACTAATTATGAGACTTAGTTTTATCGTTTGGTTATCAGTCCCTGTTCGCAGGGTGGTGCCCCGTTATTATTAATAATCATTAATAATTGTTATTCACATTAATAATTCTATTGATGTCAAGAATTCAGTTTCTTAAAGCTGATAACTCAAACACAAGCCCCTATTGATCCCAACAAAGTGGTGCCCCGTGTGAGGCTACGTTATTACAGTTATTACAATATATATTCACATTAATCCATAATTAATTTTGAATAATTAATTTTCAAAAAATATTTTGTTTTTCGAAAAATTATTTTTTCCCCTTCTTTTGAATGAGCCAAAGTCCTGAAACTTATTTCCCAAAATAGGTAGGCTTTGATATTCAAAATATTTTCTTATTGTAAGTTAATTTTTGATTTTAATTGTTGATTTTTAATCTTAATTTTAATTGAACGTTAATTTACTTTCCAGGTTTAATTATTCGTTTCATTTCGTAAACTAACAGCCAGCTGTGTAGTAGATTTGATCGTTTAGTTTGTAATACCAATACTTTGCTTGTTTTTCTTAAATCCCCTCAAAGCAGTACACACAGCTGTCACAGGCCCAAAGTGCTAAACCACATTAGCATTTTCGCACCTTTGGCTGCAAAGCAGTAGTGATACCCTCAGAGCAGCAGCAGTAGAAACGGAAGTCAGAGAGCTACACGTTTCACTGTGCGCCTGCATGAATAGTAACACTAACAGTAACTAACACCTAACAGTAGAAATCAGTTCAACGCAGAACTAGACATTTCACTGAGAACCGTAAACACTAACAGTTTCCGTTCTAACACTAGGGAATTAACAACCATTGGGAGCCGCGCTCATTAGAGAGAATGACCGACGAGCAATCCCCCATTCCTGGAGCTGTAGCTCCAGAAGACACCGCATTGCGAGATGCGGTGGCTGATGTCCTCAGACTCTCAGCAAGCGAAAGAGAGTACTTTGCGAAATACACTGCTGTCCTATGCGACGAGCAATTAGAGCAGCTGGTGGCTTATGTAAATAACCCATCAGGTAAGCGAGAGCGTCTGATTCAGGAAGTAATCGGCGAAATACTGCTCATCTATCATCAGAAAAGGCAGCTGCAAGCTGCCCGCACCCGAGCACAGAGCGACGAGCAGCAACGCGAGATCTGCACACTCCGAACAGAGGTTCAGGAGTTGTCACGCGACTGTAGAGCCCTACAGTCAGAAAATAGTAGCTTGCGCAGTGACCTCAGAGAGGTCAACCTAGAACTATCTAAAGCGTTAGAGAGTAATGACAAACTGAAAGCGCTTCAAGGTGCTCCAGCAGCCCCGGTAGGTACCGCTACCTCCTATCGAGCCCCTCAGCCCAGTCATTTCTTGTTCTCAGGTCCCTCATTCCCCGAGAGCCGACCCATCTTGCGTCTCGACGAACCGCGTTCCCCAACTAGGAGTAGAGAGGACCAACACCAGGTCCTAGCCAGCCTAGGTAGCTTCAAACCCACCTCAGGCGAACACAATCCTCCACGCAGTTCATGCGCGCGACCAGAACTGACCTCATCCCCCTCAGGGAGGGAGGATGACCGTCGTTACCACCATCGCGAGTATGGAGACTCAGACGACTCGGACGGCCCAGGCCCCATCAACCTTGGAGGCCTGCGTACCCGGCAGATTGAGTCTCTTGCAAAAGATGTAGAGCGCTTCAATCCCGATAATCACGACTCGAGCATCGATGACTACCTAAGGGAGATCGATCGCTGCCTCCTCGACTTATCACGCCCCTCAGCGCGCGAAAAACTCAAACTAGTGTGGAAAACCACGACTCGAAACGTCCACGTTTTCATGGAAACGCTCCAGCCGAGCATCCGCGACCGCTATTCATCCCTTTGTCACGCCCTTAGGGAGGAGTACTCCCTGTACACCGACCCAGCTTCTGCCACCCTCAGCGCCTTCGCCATTTCCCAGAGAAAGCTAGAGTCCCCGAGAGACTACTTCAGGCGCTTGAGATCTGCATACTTCCAGGGACGTAACGCCCCAGGTCTAGAAGAAGACCACGCCTTTAAGTCGCTATTTCTGCACAATCTCCACGACCATGTGAGATACGACGTTACCATGCACTGCAGAACGAGTAACCTCACCATGCCAGAGATTAGGAAATATGCGCAACTTGCATGGGAGACACGCGGTCGGCCGATGAATCAGCACGATGACACCGACATAGTCTTGAGCATCCAACAGTCGAGCGACTCCAACCTAGCGTTGGAAGACGACGAGAGGCCTTGGCCTAGCGAGCCCTGGTCACCCCCGAGGAACAAACGACCGTGGCGGTCGAAGGACCCACGGGACGGTGAAAGACGCCCTCAAGGGCAACATCAGGTAACACTGACTCGCAGCCCACCTGACTAAGCCGAGTGATCTCTCCCCCTGCTGCCAAGTCGACGTGGTAGAGGGGGGGGAAGAGAACTGAGCCCACTTCCGGAAACGACCACTCCCAATTTCGCACCTCGTTCTTCCACCTTCTTGGGCGACCTTGTCCGCAAAGGCAATGCCCGTTATGTATATGTCTATACATATTCTTCAGTCTTACTGGGGGGTCATAACACTCTTGCTCTACCCGACTCCGGGTCAGAAACGAGCCTCATGTGTTCCCCCATTTTTTTCGCATACACCTCTAGGGTGTCACACCCTTAGAGGCCCTTTTCGAGCACCCTCGCTCGTAAAATCTTTTGTCAACTAAGCCTTGTTCTCCTGCTCTGTCAGCATGATCCACCTCCAGCTGGTTCAACGAAGCCACCGCCTTCTTTCAGCCGAGTCACCGCCCGGGCCTGTCTAGTAGCCAGTGCCGTAGGTAACTGAACTTGACTTGCGCGCCGGACCTGTCTCCATCTTTAATTAGGAGGGTGGGGGGAGGGAGATATCACCAGCCTGCCATGACACACTCCAGAGTGAAACTGTTCGCGACGTTTCCCTGAGTGCTGACGGTAACCTGGGGGGTATCCACCCTCGCCACTTGAACAGCGCGAGGGGGGGTGGGCTCTGACAACAGAAGCTTAGAGAGATGCACTTCACAGGAAGTACACTCTAATCTTGCCAGTGTCGAAACCAACCGGCCGAATGGCGGCTTACTTATTGACTACTAACATTTAGCTGCATGCCTCAACTCACCCTGTAGACATGCACTAACTGCTAACACATCCAACTTGAACCAGAACAGTTGCATGACCTGAAAAACGCTCATTGTGACTGTAAACTGATGCTCCACTGTCATAAACAACCCTTTGCATGCTTTATAGACTCTACCAGAAGTAACCAAAGAAGACATAACCTAGGCCATAGCAGTCAGATTTATCCCAGAACCTCATCCGAGAAGGCTCAGCTGTCAACAGCTCGAGCAGCGAAAACCCCAGCCTAGCTGGTCACACTAGCCGTGTTATCAAAATATGTAAATCTGCTACCACTACTGTTATGCAACCTTCACAGGTACACCTGGCCGATAGTCTTAGCAACGCAACTCCAACATCGATAGTTTCTAAAACTTAGACACAGGACTCGCTCTAAATCTACCGATTAGAGAGAGATAGACGCACACATCATGCACTCATAGATCCAGAAATGACAGACTAAACTGATTCCCTCCTATTCATAACACCACGTAGACAACCTACGACTGCTCCGCCGACGGACTCCAGTCCTGTCTTGGAGTTGAACCAGTAATCACTGTCCCCCCTCCCCTCACCTGCTTCTTGTCTTTCTATTCTTTCCTTCTATCTCTTTTGTGTTTTGTTTTGTTTTATTTGGGTTGTTACTTTCTTTGACACTGTGCCGCAATGCTAGAGTATCACGACATCATAATAGCGATTGAATTATTTGGGAATAATGTGTTGCTCACCTATGATTTGAATTGTGTATGATAGTAGATGTAGGTAAAAGTAGTTAAAGTCATCTGCCCAGATGCCACCTTAGTCATCTGCCCAGATGCCAATGAACCATGAACTTGAACGATATGAACTATGAACCTTGAACTCTATGAACTTGAACACTTCCTGTTTTAACCACTGCTTTTGTCTCAGGAATACTTGGACTGTCTCACCTCTTCAGGTTTCCCCAACACATGGATGCACGTGCCAGCCCTGGGTTTGCTCTAAAGACCGTAACCTGCATCCCGCTCTTCAGAGCAAAGGGGGGATGTTGGGGTCTGAGCATATGGCTGCACATGTGCTGTGAACAAAGAAAATCAGGCCTTCCCTTTTGCAAGCAAAGGTTTCATCCTGATTGTGGTTTGATGAGCACCAAACCCCCTCTGAAGGACTTTCACATTAGGGTGTGAATTCCCCCCCCCCCAAAAAAACTATGGTTCCTGAAGTCACTATACTTACTATACTATACTATACTTACTATACTATACTGAAAAACTCACTATAAACCTGAACCAGTCCTAACTATAAACCTGAACCAGCCCTAACTATGAACCTGAACCAGCCCTAGCTATAAACCTGAACCAGCCCTAACTATAAACCTGAACCAGCCCTAACTATAAACCTGAACCAGCCCTAACTATAAACCTGAACCAGCCCTAACTATAAACCTGAACCAGTCCTAACTATAAACCTGAACCAGCCCTAACTATAAACCTGAACCAGCCCTAACTATAAACCTGAACCAGCCCTACCTATAAACCTGAACCAGCCCTAATTATAAACCTGAACCGGCCCTAACTATAAACCTGAACCGGCCCTAACTATAAACCTGAGCCAGTCCTAACTATAAACCTGAGCCAGCCCTAACTATAAACCTGAACCAGCCCTCACTATAAACCTGAATCAGCCCTAACTATAAACCTGAACCAGTCCTAACTATAAACCTGAGCCAGCCCTAACTATAAACCTGAATCAGTCCTAACTATAAACCTGAACCAGTCCTAACTATAAACCTGAACCAGCCCTCACTATAAACCTGAACCAGTCCTAACTATAAACCTGAACCAGTCCTAACTATAAACCTGAACCAGCCCTAACTATAAACCTGAGCCAGCCCTAACTATAAACCTGAGCCAGCCCTAAATATAAACCTGAACCAGCCCTAACTATAAACCTGAACCAGTCCTAACTATAAACCTGAACCAGCCCTAACTATGAACCTGAACCAGTCCTAACTATAAACCTGAACCAGCCCTCACTATAAACCTGAACCAGTCCTAACTATAAACTATGCTAAACTATCTGTGAGGTGTGGTGCACTTGACACATCACAGAGACCCTTGCGTTATGATCTGTAGCTCGTTTATTTTCGTTGTGGAAACAATGCACACAACAGACACTCTTTCCCACACCGCAGTAAATGCGTAGCGTAATGCGGTCAAAACCGTTTGCCCTTCCGGAGTCAAACACCTGACGAACACAGCAAGTTCAGGACCTATATACCCGCGCACAGGACAGAAATACAGCGCCACCCAATGTACAAAGAAAGAAATACAGTGGTATTTATAATGCCATATTTGGCTCTAACAACTACTGCTGCTACTCTCATACTACTGCTGCAACTATGGGATCCGTTTCTGACCTTGCTCCCCTGCTCCACATGATATGTCATCGTGTAGATATGCCTTACTAATGTGATGCCTTTGACAACAGTCAGTTTAGGAAAGTAGACGATGCAGTAGCCACACTGTGTGAGAAAGTAAGTCTGCAGCTACAGCAGCTCAGACAGTGATGATATGCTGGTGCAGATATCATTTAAATACTAAAGTATTGGACACATCAACATTCTGCTAGATCATCAGGCACTATGAATGCCTTCCAGCCAATAGTTAAGGAGACATTTCAATCAAACCATGCCAATCTCGCAGTGGCACTGAAGGAAATGTAATTGGATCAGCTAGTCAGACATAGACAACCCCTGTTACAGAGCCAGCAACGGTCTTCAGCCTGTCACTGCTTGACTTCCACAGGTTTGTGGAGACACCGACACACGGGGCCCAATCAGCAGAAACCTCTCGTGACACTGTTCACACATCGAACGGGTCCTTCTCTTCCTCTGCTCCCTGTCAGTCTCTTAACTGACAGGGAGCTTAACCGTCCTCAAAACAAACTGTGTAAACTTGTTTTCATTATCATATTTCTAAAATATAACAGCTTTATATTTAAGCATATCTGTATGTGTCTCTTTAGAAAAGCAATGTGTAACTGTAACTGCTTTGAAAGGTACTATTACTACCACTAGTACTGTAGTGCCGGCACTGCTGTTCCTACAACTAAATCAGATCTGTGGGGTCACTGCCCTGTAGTGAGAGGCCATAAATGAGCTTTGAGCAACCCCTGGATGACTCCAATTCACATAGAATTATTTTCTACAAATTCCTCTTATTGTAAAATGTCTTGTTAAATGTGATAGATTCGATAATCACCTTCTTTGTTTTATCTTGACACAGAAGATGTCAGTACCGTGTTGATGAGTGTATTTACAATCATGAGTGTTCACTTCCCTCTAGTGGTCCCATTGGGGAAGTGCACCTCTACGTTGGGCATATGGCTGCAGTGCTGCTGCGTCAACAACCAGTCTGACCTGTCCGTTCATGACAGAGTGGTTAGTAATTGAGTGGGCAGCTTCAATAGAGAGTAAACATATATTCATTTGTTGAAAACATTTTCCCGTGTCTTCACCATTTCTGCAACACCAACATTAATAAGTTTGATTCAAATATGTAACAGAGATGGAAAGCCCAGTTTAGATCATGAAAATAAAGCGGATTCTTGATCCTTAGAGACAAACTATTCACAGAGACAGTTTCTGCTCATTCCATCATATCTAACCTCAGATATCAGGACGTACAATATACAAACCTGCCAATGCCTGCTTGTTGCAACCTTATAAGATGCTGTCCTCTGCTGGCTCTGAGCTGGAGGTACAGCAGGGTGCTCCAAACTAAGACCGAGGACCTACTGAGATCTAACCTGCTGCTGTAGTGTCCTTGAGCAACAATGAATTTCATCAACGTCAGCCAGTGGTGGCCCGTCAGGGCCAGCTAAGCCTTCACTGCTGGCCCAAACACAATCACAAATTTATAGCTATTTTATCATTTAATCATTGTTCATAAATACACGACATGTATTATAATTATTTTCCCCATTATCTTATGTTCTCATTGCACAGCTCCTGTCTTCCTCAGTTGCTCTGCTTCCAGTGCAGCTTCTTTTAAGTAGAGCTTTTATCCAATCAGATCTCACCTCTGTGTCTCTATGTAGGGAGAGAGGCTCGAGGTCCTCTAGAGCAGTGATTCTCAACTGGTGGGTTGCGACCCAAAAGTGGGTTGCGGACCCGTTTTCAGTGGGTCGCGGGCCTTTGCCTGACAAAAAAAAAAAAAAAAAATTGTGATTTTATTTTGAAGGGCATTTTTTTATGCAGCGGAATTATTCCAGCATTTGCTGAACAACGGGACTTGTTCAGCGGTGCAGGAAAAACACCGACCAATGCGTTGTGAATCACATCACGTGAATATATATGGGCATTCTGATACGTTTCCTGACTTGAGTGAGATGTACACACACCGTGACACACGGGGAGAGACGAGGATATATGAGCAGAGCAGGACTGTTGTAGTGTGAGGTGTGAAAGTCAAATCATAGAACGATTTCCGAAAGAGAGAAATGTCCAGAGAGACCAGAGTCATTAGACTCTGACTGGACAGACTCATAGAGGTGAATTCTTTAAACACTAATTTCTATTTTTAGAAGATGAGAAAAATACAATATTGTGGCTTTTTCACTTCACCCTGAATGAACTGAATTTAAAGCTGCAGGGCAATTCAGTGAAAATAAGTTTTCTAAATTGAATTTCGTTAAGTCATTTCTTTTTTAATCCAGCCGTTATTTTACTTGAAATGAGAAGAACATGTATTCATGTATTTCTATGTATTATTTATAATCCATCCAGTTAAATTAGAAAAATGAGATTAATATTTGTTAAAATATAATTGATGTGTACTTTCTTTATTTGATTTGACAGTTGTTTACTACACAGAGACGTTACTACTACTAGACTTCTTGAATATAGATATACCCAAATTATATATATATAATTTGGGTAGTGGGTCCCGGCTTGTCATTAAGGGGTGATGGTGGGTCCCGCAGCCAGACCAGTTGAGAACCACTGCTCTAGAGAGCAGGGGTTCTTAACCTTTTTGTTCCAGCATTTGCTGGAAACTAGCCTTCTTTAGGAGTGGTTTAATAACTGCAGTTTTTAGGGCTTGTGGGAAGACACCTGAGAGAAGGGATGTGTTTACAATTTGTAAAAGATCAGTGGTCATGCAGTTTGAAATATTTTTGAAAAAGTGTGTTGGTAGAATATCCAAGCAGCAGGAGGATGACTTCAGATGTTGTATAATGTCTTCTAGGCTTCTACGGTCGATTGAATGAAATTGTGTCATGATATTTGAATGGATGTTATTCAGAGATCGGGACAACACATATCCTGTGGTTGGTGTGGAGGCACTGACTGCTTGTCTAATTTTCTGAATTTTGTCAGTAAAAAAGGAGGCAAATTGATTGCATGCCCAAGTGGATTGGAGCTCAGCAGCTACCGACACTGAAGGGTTTGTTAGCCTGTCGACGGTAGCAAATAAGGCGCGTGTATTGTTCTTGTTTTTCGTTATGATGTCAGAGAAGAATGACTGCCTTGCATTTCTAAGTTCCAAATTATATTTGCGAAGTCTCTCTTTATAGATGTCACAGTGAACCTGGAGATTAGTTTTTCGCCACCTGCGAATTTCCGACACTCTCGTTTCTCTATTTTGACCAGCGTAGCATTTCTCCAAGGAGATCTTTGCTTACCCGAGACAACCTTCACTTTAGTGGGTGCAATGGCATCAATAATATTTTTAACTTTAAAATTGAAGCCATCTACAAGCTCATTGACTGAGAGGCAAGAGAGGGCTGGTGTGGAGGAGAACTTCTGAATAAATAGTTCACTGGTGTTTTCAGAGATGTAACGCTTTGTCACAACCTTGGTTTGGACATTTGTGTGCAAGGAGATTGCACTCTCAAAGAAAACACAGAAATTATCAGAGAGTGCAACATCAGTCACAGCAACCTTGGAAATGTTTACACCTTTGGTGATGATTAGGTCCAGAGTGTGCCCCCTGTTGTGGGTGGGTCCTGTCACATGCTGAGTCAGATCATAGTTATCAAGGACACCACATAGTCCTATAGACTCTCTGTCCTGGGGATTATCAACATGGATATTAAAATCACCAACAATAACAACACAGTCAAAATCAATACAGATTACAGACAGCAGTTCAGTAAACTCATCAAAGAAGGTTGCACAGTATTTAGGTGGTCTGTAAATGTTTAGGAATAAAGCTTGAGTGGAATTCAGAGCCACATATTCAAAATAACTAAAA
Source organism: Lycodopsis pacificus (assembly GCA_028022725.1). Taxonomy (NCBI): domain Eukaryota; kingdom Metazoa; phylum Chordata; class Actinopteri; order Perciformes; family Zoarcidae; genus Lycodopsis; species Lycodopsis pacificus. The sequence continues at coordinate 1,850,728 of CM051692.1, forward strand.
TAACCAAAGGACATCTGCTTGCATTGAAGAGAATCATGAAATAAAACAGCAACTCCACCTCCTTTCTTATGCGCTCTTGTTTCACTCATGAAACTGAAGTTGTGAGGTGTTGATTCAATAAGAACAGCTGCACTGTTATCTTGATTTAACCAAGTTTCAGTTAAAAACAAAATGTCCAGTTTGTGCCTAACAATAAAATCATTGATTAAAAATGTTTTTCCTGACAGAGACCTGACATTTAATAAAGCTAAGTTTAATGTGGTTAAAGCTTTCTTTGCCCAATTTATTTGGACAGGCTGACGAGGAATGTATGCTAAGTTTGATAAGTTTGCAGGTTTACTGTTGTTTCTTCGCAGCCTCACCTTTCTTTTTCTATAAACTTGCAGGACAGGAATTGACACAGCTAGCTGCATACAGGGCCCCGACTTTTCCTGGAGAGAGTCATTGGTGTCATTAGCCTTGTAGCCTGGACCCAGAAGATATCAATTATTTCCTTTATCAGGTAGGGGAGACAGAGGATGGTTGTGGAACCGTCGAGGAGTGGGGAGAGGAGTGTGTTTGGTTCCAGCAATGACCAGCTCTTTCATGTGGTCAGTGAACTCCAGGTGGGGGGAGGATGGGGAGAGTGTGAGAGAGGAAAGGGACCTGGATGGAATTTGGGGGGTGGAAGTAGGTGCTGGGGAGGGAGGTAAAGACTCCTCGTCTAGGAAGGGTAGGGGAAGTGGGAGATCGGAGGCGGTCCCTGATGATGAGGTTGGAGACTCCTCCTTTTCGCTGTCGTTAGGCGGGGGCATCCTTCCCGTAAGGTCTCCATGGCGATGCTGTGTGGTTATCTCTTGTTTAGACTCCTCTCTGGTCTTGTCCTTGGCAGTAGGGACAGACGGGTGACGCAGGGAGAAAAATAGGTTTGAGGTAAACAGTTTTACCCCTGTTGGGGTCTGAGCATATGGCTGCACATGTGCTGTGAACAAAGAAAATCAGGCCTTCCCTTTTGCAAGCAAAGGTTTCATCCTGATTGTGGTTTGATGAGCACCAAACCCCCTCTGAAGGACTTTCACATTAGGGTGTGAATTCCCCCCCCCCCAAAAAAACTATGGTTCCTGAAGTCACCTGAGAGCACCGCTGCAACCTCATTGGCCGAGAGCCAAGACAGCACCAGGACCCCTGTGGTTCAGCCACTGTTCAACAAAACTGACTGCAATTCACACCTCCACGCTTTTTCCCTTCGACCTCGGTCGAGCAAGGGAGCAATCGCTGTTCTTCACTCTGGGCATCCGTCCCTGGGACGCAAGGAGACGCATCAGCTTTCTCCCCCCCGCCAGCATCGCGCTGTCGACGAAGGCCTGCAAACCCTGTCAGGTCACAACGCTATCTTCGCTGGCCGAAGTAGCCGTGTTTTTCTTTTTGAGTCAAGGCCCTCTCACTCCACCGGGACGAATCTCTTCCACGATTCCTCCCCGTGTTGTTTTCTTTTTGTGCACATTCCGGCAAAGCAGCAGCTGAAAAACTCGCTCCTTCCCGAAGATTTCCGATGAGACGTACGGACCACAGCGTCTCAATCCGATGTTAAATCATCCTCTCTGCAGCGAGGATTGATCACGTCCAGCGCCAGCTCCACAACGAGCCGCGTCAACGGACCGAAACAGCCGCCGCTTAAACAGCCGCGCTGATCTACAAGCAGCCCCACTTTTTCCTTCAGGACAAAGAAAGCACGATTCTCAGCGGCCACTCTCCCCGCCACAAAGAAGCGTCTCCAACGTAAGTTCATTGTGCATCTGGGCTAGCTTAGCTTAAATTAACTTAAAGTTCATTCAAGTTAATTCATGTATATGTTGATATTCCCGTGTTTTTGTGTGTTTCGTTACTATTGCGTAATATCAAGGTATTGCGCAACACTCAGCGGGCCCCAGCTCCGCTCCACTGTGCATTGCCCGTATTCTGTTCGCGTTAAAGACACCGTCGCAGTATACGGAGGTAAATACACAAACCTCACGGACCAGAGAAGTTCCGTTTGTATTGTGTATTAACTGCATTGACTGTTTTCTTTGGGATTATTTTCATTCATTTGTATTCAACTTTGTGGGATATTTCTCTCTTCATTAACTCGGCTCTGTGAGTGAGCTGAGTGCCGTGTTCATCACTGCGTAAGCTGCCGACAGTTCGAGACGACAACGGTATGCTTACGCATGAGAGAATAACGTACTTATGCTCCTCAGGATATCGCAGCAGAAGTTTGATTTATGTTGACTTACGATTTCTCCACCTTTTCTTGGCTCACCCTCCTGCCAACACAGCAGGAGGTGACCCCCTCTCTCTCTGACCCTCTCTCTCTCACACGTGCTCACACACAGCGACCCCCCCCTCTCCTCCGCCAGTTTGCCCAAGTCACTCGACTAGGCCATCTAGTGGCGGGTCACGGTAGCATCTTAAGGTTCACCCCCCCCCCCCCCCCAGTTTGTCTAAGTCCCTCGACTACGCCATCTGGTGGTGTTCAGCGGTAATACCTTAAGCCCTTCCCCTTTTAACCCACAGTCTCACCCCCTTCGGCTTGGTGGCCAGCGGCCATCTTTGTAGTCTTTGACTGTGAGTGTTAAGGGCCCTCACCCCCCTTCCTTTTATACACAGACACACACACACACACATACACATACACACATACTTATATACACACCCTCCTCCTCTTTTATTTTCATTTCTTTAGATATTAGGTACATAAAATTGTATGATGGCGTTTGTTGATTGCGATATTAATTGATCTGATCTTTTATTATTCTAATTTAATAAACTCTATTATACTTTAAAGAGCAGTCGTCTGTGATTAATGGTGCATATGTATGTGATGATCTGTATGTTGTAGCCTGCGCTCGGATTCAAACCTTCACTGTCACTGATGAGTGACTACTAATTATGAGACTTAGTTTTATCGTTTGGTTATCAGTCCCTGTTCGCAGGGTGGTGCCCCGTTATTATTAATAATCATTAATAATTGTTATTCACATTAATAATTCTATTGATGTCAAGAATTCAGTTTCTTAAAGCTGATAACTCAAACACAAGCCCCTATTGATCCCAACAACCCTGACTTGTTCAGGCAAACTCCATGCGCTGTAAAAAGATGTCTGCGCTCCCAGAAAAGGTAGAAATTGTTGATAAAATGTACTGAATGGTCAGTACATGCAGTTGACAGCCATTCGTTCAGTGCAAACAGCCTGCTGAATCCTTCATCTCCTCCTCTGACTGGTGGAAGAGGGCCACTGATGAACACCTCAGCCTTGACAGAGCTGACTGTGTTTAACAGATCAATAAAGTCTCGCTTCAGAACTTCAGACTGTTGTTTCACAATATCACAGCTTCCTGTATGCACGATGATGTTTTTCGCTGTGGGATGGTCAGCCACGATGTCCAGGATTTTGTCTCTCATGTCAGAGACCATATCTTTCGGAAAGCAGAGTATTTTGGTATTCTTGCTGCACAGTTTTCTGACATCTTTTACAGCATAGTCACCAACAATCAGAGTCTCAGGCCCAGTCATTAGCTTTGCCTGCGGCCTTTTACTCTCACATTGACTCTCAGTTCTTACCCCGCTTTGAGGAGATAGCTGCTTATCCAGGTCATCAGATGGAGATTTAGGATCCTGTGACAATGGAGCAAATCTGTTTTGAAGTTGTAGGCTTGGTTGTTGTGGAGGTTTTACTTTTCTCAGCTGTCCTTGGCTTTGTCCGTCTGGGTGCAGGGGTTGAGGAGGAGTTCTGCCTGTGTGCTAATGCAGGCCAGCCAGTCGCATAACAAATCTCAGGGCGCTGGGCTCTGCCTGTTAGTCGTCCTCCCACATATTTTCTCTTCGGCTTTGCACCGAGAGAGTTCCAGGGAGGACTACCATTTGAAGATTCATTATCTGCTCTCTCCTCCTGTTTCTTGGTAGGCCTGGTTGTGCTAGTTAGCTGTGTCTTAGCTTGCGTTTGTCCAGTGTTTTGAGTCCATGGTAAAGTGGTATCATTCCCACACAGTCCATTTACCGCCACGTTTACTTCTAGTCGGTGGATTTTTGTTTCCAAGACTGCAATCTTCTGTCGGAGTTTGTAGTAGTCGTCCGTGGAGAATGGAGGCATCTTGCTGCTACTTAGCTTTAGCTTAGCTGCTAGTTAGCATTAGCTAACAATCCAAATAGCTCGACGACTTTCTGGATTTGTCTTCACTCAAACGTTGAAGAGTGATATATGTGATATATCTGGCAAGATATATGTGATATATCTGGCAAATTGAAGCAAGAAAATGCAAGAAAATGCAAAGCAGAGGCAAGCAGAGGCAAGAGCAAGCAGCAAAGCGACTGCACTCTCTCATCAAGGAGTAGCGGACTTGCTGTGCGTAATGGCTGCAACCGAGCGCACGATCGAGCATGAGAGTAGCTCAGTTACACAAACGTTGGTTGACGGCTTATATAAGAGGAAGATACGGTTTGTACTATAAGTACTAGCGTTTTCTGAAGCCAGTAGCTCCATGGTAACATCCGATAGCACGTTGTCGGGTCTGTAATGTGTCTTTTTCCGTCGAAATGCTGCAAGATACCACTTACAGCGGTTATGGCGACTTTGGACAGTGCGTGTGTGGGCTCCTTTTGTGGAAAATCCATAAGAAATGAAAGAAAGTCGATGATTTCTTTGCAAAGATGAGGATTTTGGGCATGCTGGGATACCAAGCACGGCCATGTTTTGTGTCGTATTTGCGTAAGCAAGCCATAGGACCGGAAGGGGATCGAGGATGCCGGTGTCCTCGCGGAGTTGAATAGGCAAAACCCTTGTTAAATAAATGAGATGATAGAATGTGATGAGCACAAAGACATTTATTATCATGTGTATGTAAACCTGCATACACAACAAGAAGCCCAACAGGCTTTCCCACGAGCGTTGGATGTTTCGTTGCCAGGTGTCGCTTTATTTTCGAAGGCTTCAGTGCTTCGTTTGATAGCATTTGCTCACATTCCACACACTGAGCCCTCGGCTCTGCCTCGTTGCCTCCATTCACAAAGCCGTACTTAAGGAAGTCAGGGTTGTACCGGAACCAGCCCTAACTATAAACCTGAACCAGCCCTAACTATAAACCTGAGCCAGTCCTAACTATAAACCTGAACCAGCCCTAACTATAAACCTGAACCAGCCCTAACTATAAACCTGAACCAGCCCTAACTATAAACCTGAACCAGCCCCCACTATAAACCTGAACCAGCCCTAACTATAAACCTGAACCAGCCCTCACTATAAACCTGAACCAGCCCTCACTATAAACCTGAACCAGTCCTAACTATAAACCTGAACCAGCCCTAACTATAAACCTGAACCAGCCCTAGCTATAAACCTGAACCAGCCCTAACTATAAACCTGAACCAGCCCTCACTATAAACCTGAACCAGCCCTAACTATAAACCTGAACCAGCCCTAACTATAAACCTGAACCAGCCCTCACTATAAACCTGAACCAGTCCTAACTATAAACCTGAACCAGCCCTAACTATGAACCTGAACCAGCCCTAGCTATAAACCTGAACCAGCCCTAACTATAAACCTGAACCAGCCCTAACTATAAACCTGAACCAGCCCTAACTATAAACCTGAACCAGCCCTAACTATAAACCTGAACCAGTCCTAACTATAAACCTGAACCAGCCCTAACTATAAACCTGAACCAGCCCTAACTATAAACCTGAACCAGCCCTACCTATAAACCTGAACCAGCCCTAATTATAAACCTGAACCGGCCCTAACTATAAACCTGAACCGGCCCTAACTATAAACCTGAGCCAGTCCTAACTATAAACCTGAGCCAGCCCTAACTATAAACCTGAACCAGCCCTCACTATAAACCTGAATCAGCCCTAACTATAAACCTGAACCAGTCCTAACTATAAACCTGAGCCAGCCCTAACTATAAACCTGAATCAGTCCTAACTATAAACCTGAACCAGTCCTAACTATAAACCTGAACCAGCCCTCACTATAAACCTGAACCAGTCCTAACTATAAACCTGAACCAGTCCTAACTATAAACCTGAACCAGCCCTAACTATAAACCTGAGCCAGCCCTAACTATAAACCTGAGCCAGCCCTAAATATAAACCTGAACCAGCCCTAACTATAAACCTGAACCAGTCCTAACTATAAACCTGAACCAGCCCTAACTATGAACCTGAACCAGTCCTAACTATAAACCTGAACCAGCCCTCACTATAAACCTGAACCAGTCCTAACTATAAACCTGAACCAGTCCTAACTATAAACCTGAACCAGTCCTGACTATAAACCTGAACCAGCCCTAACTATAAACCTGAACCAGCCCTACCTATAAACCTGAACCAGTCCTAACTATAAACCTGAACCAGTCCTAACTATAAACCTGAACCAGTACTAACTATAAACCTGAACCAGCCCTAACTATAAACCTGAACCAGCCCTAATTATAAACCTGAACTGGCCCTAACTATAAACCTGAACCGGCCCTAACTATAAACCTGAACCGGCCCTAACTATAAACCTGAGCCAGTCCTAACTATAAACCTGAGCCAGCCCTAACTATAAACCTGAACCAGCCCTCACTATAAACCTGAATCAGCCCTAACTATAAACCTGAACCAGTCCTAACTATAAACCTGAGCCAGCCCTAACTATAAACCTGAATCAGTCCTAACTATAAACCTGAACCAGTCCTAACTATAAACCTGAACCAGCCCTCACTATAAACCTGAACCAGTCCTAACTATAAACCTGAACCAGTCCTAACTATAAACCTGAACCAGCCCTAACTATAAACCTGAGCCAGCCCTAACTATAAACCTGAGCCAGCCCTAACTATAAACCTGAGCCAGCCCTAACTATGAACCTGAACCAGTCCTAACTATAAACCTGAACCAGCCCTAGCTATAAACCTGAACCAGCGTTATCAGAGAGGAAAGTCTTAAGCCCACTCTTAGATGTGGTGAGTGTGTCTGCCCCCCGGACTGAAACTGGAAGCTGGTTCCACAGAAGAGGATCTTGATAACTGAAGGCTCTGGCTCCTGTTCTACTTTTGGAGACTTTTGGAGTCACCGTGCATTCTGGGAGCAGAGCTCTCTAGTGGGGTAACATGGTGCTATAAGCTCCTTAAGATATGATGTGTCTGACCAATCAGGGCTTTGTAGGTGAGGAGAAGAATCTTAAATGATATAGATGTTACAGGGAGTCAGAGCAGAGAAGCTGATACAGCAGTAATATGATCTCTTTACTTAGTTCTTCTTAGTACACGAGCTGCAGCATTCTGGATCAGCTGGAGAAATTTAAGAGACTTATTAGCAGTGGTGTATAAAGTACTCAAAAGCCATACTTGAGTAAAAGTAAAGATACCTTACTGGAAAACTACTCCAGTAAAAGTAAAAGTCACCTATTAGAATACTACTTGAGTAAAAGTCTTAAAGTATCTGATATTTATTGTACTTAAGTACAAAAGTAATTTTCTGATATTAAATGTACATCATAACCTGAACATTAAATGAACATCATAACCTGTTCATTGAAAGTAAAAGTACAAGTAAATGCTGTTAATAAAAAAGCAAAGGGTCAGAATTTTGAGAATTATGAAGTTTATTCTTTTAAGTGCTGTGGCACATGACCAAGGACATGGAGCTGTGTTGAAAATAATTGGGTTGGCTGTGATCCATCCAGGAGCAACAATGTTCAACATAATATATTGTACATAAGTATACTTTTGCATCTACTATGAACGTATCATCATAATTCTCCGAAAAGCAATATGACACTATGAAGGAGTTGTAACAGTGCGTTTATAAGTATGCTCATTCCGACTAGAGGATGTAGAGGACAAATGCATAATATTATGTTCAGCAAAAAATATCCACTTGATGAATCAGGTCAGTGTTTAGAGAAAGGACACATGCCTTTAAACTCCTATGGGCCTGATTTGAACACAATAGGCAAAGGTTTTGCTCAAGCTGAATCTGCAATTGGGCGACTGCTACCATCATAACTCCATCTGCTCATCCACAACATGACTCAAATATCAAAGCATGATCAATACTAAAGCAGCACCGAAAGTAACCCAGTCATTACTTGAAACTGAAAAATGTCCTGTTCATCTTCAAAAGAAGTTGGTTTTCAAAATTGCGAGAATTCAGTCTCGCTCTTCTTGGGCTGAAGACTAGTCCTGCGATCAGTGGCGGCTGGTGGAAAATTTTCTAGGGAGGGCCATCCTATCAATTTCAGCAAACATCCCAGTATGATTTCATGCAAAAAACATTTAGCATCAAACACACATTATTACTTGGCAGTTAAATATTTAACATTTATTCCAACATGAAAAAAAGCAGTAAATAACACTTATATAATATAATACAATATAATATAACATGTTTATTTATTGAGATGCCCGTATGGACCTTGTTATAGGAGGTAAAGATCAGGAGAAGTAAACATGAAGTGTAATTATGAATACTGATGTTAAATTAAGCTATGATGAGTTTTCACTGTTAATTTAGGGGGAAAAAGTGGCCCGGGAGTTACTGTCAGACCGGCCCACTCAATACACGGCGCGCTGCCCACTCAATACACGGCATGTATTTCGCCGGTCTACGGCGGCCATTCGCACCTCCGCCGGCGTCGACCGCACGGCGCACGACCGCACGGCGCAGACCGCGGTTATGGAGAAACGTTTTTAAAAGCACCGTAGTGTCCAGCCGTGCTGTGGCATCCTCGGATCGCGAGGAGTAGTATAATGTCAGTTTATACTGTTGATACAGTTTTCACTGATTATTGACTTTCGGTATTAGAGTAAATTGAACGTGTTCTGTGAAGCATATAATATAGTCCCGTCGGCCTACCGGGGATTCCCCCGGTATCCCCGATGGCCAGTCCGCCCCTGCCTGTGGATACGTATGGTATGTCGAAGTAATAAGCGTACTTTTAGGAAGAAAGGAAGTTGATTGACTGACTTGTACGAAGTAGTGACACTTCGCATGTAGTCTGCTGTCTGATTGTGAGGTCAGGCTGATCTGATATCAGCTCTTTGGCTGCAGAATCGCCGCCAAAGTTCTCCTCTCAAACGGGTCTTGGAGGAGGAGTGGTCGCGCTGGCGCGGGCTCCTGTAGAGACTTCTCCTGACGAGAACGCGCAGCTCGGGGCTTGATCGTTCTTGCCCAAAGCTGAATCAATTTGAGGGCGCTGATTGGCTAAATTGTATGTCACTCATTTATATCTTGAATCAGCAATTGGCTAAACGGCTTCATAGACCCGTCTTTTTTGGGCAAAAACGATCAAGCCCCCCTCGCTGCGCGCTCTCAGACGTGTTGTGCACACAGGCAGAGAGCACGAGCAGACGAGCACACAGGGGGAGAGGACGAGCAGGAAAAGCATATATTTTGCGCAGATATCATATTGTACACACATTACTGGGTACATTCCATAGTTAAAAAACACAAATATTGACAATTTGTATAATTTATGATTATTATAATTTTTTTTTTTTCGTGTGGCTCATGGTGGGGCAATGCCCCATTGCCCTCTCTTGACCAGCCGCCACTGCCTGCGATGCTAAATAGCCTTTCACAGGCCGCTGAGGCAGGTAGAGGTGTGTTCAGCGTCACAGAGCACACAGCTGCGAAGGATTTCCCTAATGCTAACGCTAATGCTAACGCTAATGCTGCGCTCTCTCGGCTCCCGTCAATCCTATGGCGTCACAACTGTCAACACTTCCTCAGCTCACTAACTCGCTAGCGATCCACGGGTGTTGGTCTTCGTCACCACCGTAGTTTGTTGCGGGAGTAGCAGGTGCTTCCATTTCTGCTTCCATCATGAAATCAGTCATCGTAGAGTGGAATTATACTCAGGTAGTCGCCCGCTAGCTTATAGCATGTAGCATCCTGGGAATCAAAACACCGCAGCTTTGAGAGCACTTGTTTGCAATTGCGCATTAACGTGACTAACCAATGATTTAACTTGCTGCTAGGAACACTGATTCACCAAACCTGCTTGCTTGCAGTCTCTGTTCCACCACAGTCACCGACGCTGGTCTCATGATTCATTTTTTTCTAAAGATCAGTGGCGGCTGGTGGAAAATTTTCTAGGTAGGGCCATCATATCAATTTCAGCAAACATCCCAGTATGATTTCATGCAAAACAATTTTAGCATCAAACACGCATTTTTACTTGGCAGTGAAATATTTAACATTTATTCCAACATGAAAAAAAGCAGTAAATAGCACTTATATAATATAACACAATATAATATAACATGTTTATTTGTTGAGATGCCCCTATGGACCTTGTTATAGGAGGTAAAGATCAGGAGAAGTAAACATGAAGTGTAACTAGAAAATGCATTTCCTGCTGAAAATGCGTTGGAATGCTGAAAGCTGAAATTAATTGTGAAAAAATTGCTGAAAATTAAGAAATGGGAGACTATCTGTCTGAAAAATGTTGAAGCCCGAAAGCATTTAAACTGCACTGCTGAAAAACCTTCTAGTTGAAATGTCTAACTATGGTGTCTGTAGCTGAAAGTATGAGGAAGAAGAAGGCTTTGAAAGTTGAAGTATAACAGGATTTGAAGATTTTCTCCATAGAGATCCCATTCAAAAGAAAATTGTAAAAAGCTTCATTCAAAAAGTTTAAAGATTACAAATATGAAAAGTCAAAGCACCCCTCTCCTGAAAGAGCTGAACATTTTGATATTTGAACAATTTCTGTAGCTTAAACAAATTTCAGAAGTAGTGATATTTGTAGTAGTAGAAGTTGTAGTTGAAGTAGAAGTATTATTAGTAGTAGAAGTATTAGTAGCATTAGAATAGGTAGTAGTAGTAGCAGTAGTGATATTTGTAATAGTAGTAGTAGAAGTCGTAGTTGTAGTAGAAGTATCATTAGTAGTAGAAGTATTAGTATTTAGAAGAAGTATTAGTATTCAGAAGAAGTAGTAGCCTAGTATCAGTAGTAGTAGTAATAGCTGTAGTAGTGGTCGTAGTATTTAATATAACAGCAGTAGTAGTAGTAGTAGTCGTAAAAGTAATGGCAGTATTTGAAGTAGCAGTAGTAGTAGTACTAGTAGCAGTCGTACTAATAGCTGTAGTAGTATTAGTACTGGTAGTAGCATGAATAGTAGTAGTAGCAGTTGTAGTATAAGTAATAGTAGTAGTGGTAGTAATAGCAGTACTGGTAGTAATAATATTGATGGTAGCAGTAATAGCACTAGTAATAATAGCAACAGCAAAAGTTGTAGTAGAAGTAGTAGCAGCAGTAGTAGTAGTAATACTATAAATATTAGCAGCAGTAGTAGTTGTCGCAGAATTAGTAAGAGCATTCATTTTTTCAACAAAAAAGCCTAATTTTGAGTTTAATGTTTAAATACAGTTGATCCATGAGGCTTTTATTTTGAAAGGGTGGGACTGGGTCGGGGAGGGAGGGGGAGAGGAGACATAATCATAATGTTTGACACACATAAGCAGAGGTTATTAAATGACAGGCTTCATCACAAGCAGTTCAGTTAGAATTCACTCTCTGGGGCTTTTATTTTGAAATGGGGTGTGGGGTGTGGGGGAGAAGGGGAGAGGAGACGGAATCATAATGTTAGATAAACACAAACCGGTTATTAAATGACGGCTCATCACAAGCATTTCAGTTAGGATTCATTCTGTGGGGCTTTTATTTTAAAATGACATGTGTGTGTGTGTGTGGGGGGGGGGGGGGGTGGGTGGAGGAGGGGGGAAAGACCTCTAAAGATCCCTAAGAACTGAATGACTGTACACAGAGAGAGAGGGAGCGAGAGAGACACACACAGAGAGAGAGAGAGAGAGAGGGAGAGGAGTGTATGTGCGCGTGTGTCTGTGAGTCTGTGTGTTTATCAACATCACTAATTACTGGCTCAATCGCGAACACCTGTGTGCCTGAAGCCATTTCATGGAGATAAAACAGGGAGACACCTCTCAAACAAATCATCAAAACTCCCATAACCGTAGCTCCTATTGCTCCGATATTAATAATTGAGAGGGAGGCTGAGTTGACGAACAGATCCTGTAAAAATTGTGTCTGTAGTTTAAAAAATGTGGCTTAACTGGCGATCTAGAAATGGGGTACCGTGTTCTGTGGAAGATGTTTTTGAAGCAAAATTTAACATTGGTCTCTATGGAGCAGAAAGTTGGTTTTCCTGTCAATTAATGGCTTCTGTGTCAAATGTGTAAATCTGTGGGATTCCACAGTAATGTTTCTACGACAAGGACAATATTAGCTACTTTTACATCCAGAAATTATGCATGAAGAGTGAAGATTGTGGACACAGTGGCACAGCTTGAGATTCTTTTTTTCACAAGAATCTCAAGCTGCTCTTCACTCTAGCGGTGACATCACGCACTCTAAGCTGCGCAATACACACCCATTATAAAGTCAGAAAAGGGCTGAAAAATCAAAAAAGTTAAATTGCTGCAGTTCAAAAAGTTTAAAAGATATCGGAAAGCTGAATTATGCGGCAATAGTTCAGAGTTTTCTCAACATTTGAAAGTTGAAATGGTGTCTTTAGCTGAAAGTATGAGGAAGTTGAAGGATTTGAAAGTTGAAGAAGTTTAAGAGGATTTGAAAATATTCTCCATAGACATCCCATTCAAAAAAAAGTTGCTAAAAGCTTAATAATTCAAACAGTTGAAAGGTTAGAAATAGAAAAAGTCATAGCACAGATGAGCTGACGGAGCTGAACATTTTGATAGTTGAACGGTTTCTGTAGCTTAAAAAATGAAGAAGAAGAAGCGTTGCGACGAAACAGGGGGGGGGGGACGGAAGAAATAGTGGAATAAAGAAACAGGATAACAATAACAGCATTCCAACAATTATGAATGTTAAATTAAGCTATGATGAGTTTTCACTGTTAATTTAACATCTGTAGGAGCCAAATTCAAGTAAAGTAAATTGTATTTACATGTTTAACTGTAATCACTTCTGTTTCTACTTTGAATGTTACAAGGATGTCGTTATAATTTGTTAGAGTAAGAAATACATGTAAGTGACAGACAACTGTCACTTTAAGGACACTGTGACAGTTACTGACAGTGGTGAGTAATATCTGAGGCAGTATGGAGCCGCACAGTTTTCCAACCGTGTTAGGAAATGTGTTATGAAACGTGTTAAATGGAACGATCTACGTGGATTAAGTTGTGGATAACCTGTGGATACGTATGGTATGTCGAAGTAATCAGCGTACTTTTAGGAAGAAAGGAAGTTGATTGACTGACTTGTACGAAGTAGTGAAGCTTCGCATGTAGTCTGCTGTCTGATTGTGAGGTCAGGCTCTGATATCAGCTCTTTGGCTGCAGAATCTCCGCCAAAGTTCTCCTCTCAAACGGGTCTTGGAGGAGGAGTGCTCGCACCTGTAGAGACTTCTCCTGACGAGAACGCGCAGCTCGGGGGGCCTGATCGTTCTGGCCCATAGCTGAATCTGTTTGAGGGCGCTGATTGGCTAAATTGTATGTCACTCATTTATATCTTGAATCAGCAATTGGCTAAACTGCTTCATAGACCCGTCTCTTTTGGGCCAAAACGATTAGGCCCCCCTAGCTGCGCGTTCTCAGACGTGTCGTGCACACAGGCGCAGAGCACGAGCAGAGGAGCACACAGGGGGAGAGGACGAGCAGGAAAAGCATATATTTTGCGCAGATATCATATTGTACACACATTACTGGGTACATTCCATAGTTAAAAAACACAAATATTGACAATTTGTATAATTTCTGATTATTATAATTTTTTTTTTTTCTTTTTTTTTTTCGTGTGGCCCTCTATTGACCAGCCGCCACTGCTAAAGATAGATTTGATTTTGTAGCGAGTAACGAAGGTTTCAGGGGAAATGTATCGGAGTAAAAGTATCGGTTTTCTTTGCAAAATGTAGTGAAGTAAAAGTAAAAGTCAACAGAAATATAAGTAGTAAAGTAAAGTACAGATACCCAAAAAGACTACTTAAGTACAGTAACGAAGTATTTCTACTTCGTTACTATACACCACTGCTTATTAGAGCAGCCTGATAATAAGGAGTCACAGTAATCTAGTCTAGAGGTAACAGATGCATGCACTCTGCATCACTTTAAAACAGGATGTGCCTGATCTTTGAAAAGTTATTGAGTGAATTTCTTCAGTCATGTTGCGTGCTATCACAACTCCATTCTTGCTTTTGGCGAGTCATTTCAGGCCACATAGTCGGTACCGACTGCAAAGTAAACGGACGAAGCGAGTTACATAGAATAATGTGTGATGCTCAGGACGAGTGAAGAAGAGCAAATGATGTAATATCAAAATACAGGACTTTCAGCCACGAGACCGCCGTTCATGTCCTGTGTGAACCCAAAGATGCTGTTGACGTTCATCACACGAAATGTCCTTAAAGGTGGTGTGTTATTTATACACCTTCCTATGAGATCACGCTCGTTGTTCCGGCTTTACAGCCTGCAACTTCACTGCATTCATTGACTGATTCCAGCAGATAACTGAGATTCTTTACGGTGCTGCTGGATTCCAGCGCAACGCCATCTAGAGAACCTATAATACTAGACAAATGATGTCGGAGGTGTTCTGGGTCTAGTGGAATAACTTCAGCTTTGTCTGAGTTTAACATCAGGAAGTTACAGTTGACTAGCACACAACATTTACTATACTAAGAATGTGTGGCGGGCTGTCGATAACCATAAAGTCTCGACTTTGATTTTTTCTGTTTTTCATCAAATAATTCCTTCATGTCAGGAGCAGAACCTGTGACGGAGGAAATGATTTCTACATTAATCTACTGAAGCATGGGTACATTTAATTACTGACTTTTTAAAATGTGCCTCTTCAAATGAATAATTTGATAATGATAAATTGTATATGCTTATGTTAATTTCTGATTTCTTGATAAAACAATGTTACTTCCTCAAACTGTATATATATATACTATATATATATATATATACTATATATATATAGTATCCTATATAAGGAACATCCATGTAAACTATGAACTAAATACATTACATGTATGTGAACCCTGCATACCACACTCAGTGCCATCCTTAGAGAGTGAACGTACTAATAAGCCACTATAAACTCATAAATCATTCTGACTGCGGACACGCCTCCTGCTCCTGCTCCTGCCTATTGGCTGCTGCGCGCTGCTCGTCGGTTACGTCCCCTCTCGGTAATTGAAATAGCTTCTTGCGCAATTTGATGAATAGAGTCGCTGTCAAAAGCGTTGGAACGAGATGAAGGAATGTTGATAGATGGTCGGCTGTGACAGAGAGGAGAGGAAGAGGAGCTGCGTCATGTCTCCTCCTCGCGGCTCCGTGTAACGCTGCTTCCTCATCTTTGGAGCTGGATGTCGGTGAGAGTTTGTCCAACTCTTACCGACACCGTGCCGTCCGTCCCGGGCTCAATGTTGAGCTGTTTCCCTTTTCCCCCGGAACGCTATGCAGACCAGAACAAGTCTGAGTGTTGAAAAGCGGCGCGTGTCGAGCTTATTTTGAACATTTGTGCACCTTCTCAAAGTTCCCCGCAGGAGGAAAGCCTCGCGCTCGTGAAGGTAACGTGTCGGTCCTCTTCTTCTCTCTGAATATCGGTCCAGCTCTCTCGTGAGCAGCACCTCCTTGTTACCGTGTCAGTCGAGCTTAAGGATGGAGATACTTTACTAAGCCTCACTGCAGAGTGAAACACAGTGTTCTCCATCTATACTAGTGCTGGAGCCTCCTCTCCATCACACCGCACCTTCATCTTAGTCCTGTAAATACTTCAAAATCAGAAACAAGATGTTACTTGTGCTATATTGACGTTATAGAGGTGCAGTAAGCACAATTCTAATATAGTCCATAATAATGATTGCGTGCCATGTGCTGCTTGATGTGTGCACAGAAGGAGACATGGACACTGATATGATCTGTTGTGTGGTCCCTGGTCAACCTGTGACAGTGTTCACCAGCAGCTACAGCTGGAGCCGGTCTACCTTTGTCTGCTTTGTGTGGAAAGTGGAAATGGCCGATGTGTCGTAAATACAAAAAGAGGTTTATTAAAAGTCATGATCCAACAATGGAAACATAGATAGATCCAGTTAGTTTCCAGTTTTATGTTTTATTCCAGACGTTTAACCAGGAATCTGAGTATTTCATCCTACGAAGGTGAACCTTACTCACCGTTACTCCAGTCTCAACTGTGGAGCCTCTGTTCCGTGTGCAGGAGCCTGTGAGGGCCACGTCACAATGGTGAACAGCCAGGCGTCAGGCGGGACGCCGGCCCCCAGGTCTTGTGCAGGATGCGGGGGCAAGATCGTCGACCGCTTCCTTCTCTTCTCCATGGAGTGCTACTGGCACACTCGCTGCCTCAAGTGCTCCTGCTGCCAAGCCCAGCTGGGGGACATCGGCACCACCTGCTACAGCAAAGGGGGCATGATTCTGTGTCGGAGCGACTACATCAGGTGAGAGTAAGGAGGAGGTGGCAGGGAGGAGGGAGGAGGAGAGGAAGCTGCCGGTTTGAGATTTTGGAGCCTGTGCAGACGGAGCAATCTGTGCTTCTGTGTTTGCAGGCTGTTCGGGCACAGCGGGGCGTGCAGCGCCTGCGGTCAGTCGATCCCAGCCAACGAGATGGTGATGAGGGTGCAGGGAAATGTTTACCACCTCAAGGTGAATCCCCAGCGCTCACATCACCGCACTTTGTGTCCCGCTGCTTGTTTGACAGGAACATGTGGGATCTGGTGGAGACGGGAAGGAGCTGTGCCCTCCATCTTCTTACCTCATTCACTTACTGTTAAACTCTGGTGAAGACACGGTGTGAAGGTGTTTCTACCACATATTCCGTTGTAGTGTTTCATATTTGAATTCATATTTATCCATCCAGTTTCAGTTTCTCACATCAGGTGCTCACAAGATCTTGTTTCAACTCTTGATATCATGCCAATAGTAATGTATGAATGTGCGGTAGCGGCCTGAATCTGATACATGTCTGTGTTTCTCTCTGTCCCCTGCAGTGTTTCAGCTGTGCCACCTGTAGGAACAGACTGATGCCAGGCGATCGCTTCCATTACATCAACGGGACGATCTTCTGTGAGCACGACAGACCCGGCGTCTTGCTCAACAGCCACCTGCCTCCACTTCAGAGCGGCTCCGTGCTGACAGACCAGAAGGTGAACACCGGGGCTGCTGCTGTGATGCTACAGAAGCATCTGCACTTATAGCGCAGCACACGGTGTCCTCACCGTCGCTGTGCTGTAACATCAACAACACAACATGTGGATAAAACCAATGAAATACATGATCTCAGAGGTGATATAGTCATGAATGAAGAACACACTGTATATGACTGAAGAAACAACAGTATAAAGATCAGCTCACAGTTCATGACTGTACTGTACTGTACTGTACTGTAGGGGCGGGTTTCTATTTGTTGGATTAAAATTGGCTGCACCTTGACCGGCTTCATTAAGATATTATACTCATGTTAGTGTTTCATTCTCTTTGTTCATGTGGGGGCACTGAGGACACAGAGACCCTCGTGACCCTTCTCCCTCTCTGTCGTCTGCAGGTATGCTGAGCGGCAGAAGCCCCCCCGCCCCCCCGAGCTTCACTTCTCCTCGGTGCACTCTTCTCCTCCAACTTCTGTCCTTGTTGTTGTGGATTCTCATCACCGCCCGGCTCTCCTCCCCTGGGGGGGGTCCCCGTCCGTCAGCGTATCAGAGACTATCTGCCGCATACGAATTCACATTCATGTTGTGTTCAATGTTAAAGTGCTCTGTGCGTCATCAAAGATTTGCAGTGTGTGTGGACTTCACTGGCAAAAGGCTTCTCCGGCACCAAGAGGGAGCTGTGGTGGAACAATGAGGATGAAAGCCTGCGCCAGCTGAAGAGGGACCAACGGATGCTTGAGTGAACGTTTGATGGACGGAGCTCTGCTTATCCCGTGCAGCATTATTTCCCCCGAGCATCAGTGTTTTTAATGAACTCTTGTCTCTCTTTTGTATATGTTCATATGAGATCTTACACACTGAGGAATAGTTAAGAATGGTTTGGTGTGTGAAGATGTCGAGTCTTGGGGAAACCTTAGAGTGAGAGTCAAACCCACAGCAGAGACTTCTTACACTCTCAAGGAAAACAAAATGGAATGTCGCTGCTGTTCCAGAACTAAAATGATCCAGTGAAGGTTTTGTTTGATTTCTTTATCAGATACCTGTTCGATGTGTGGAAAAACAAATGGTGGCGATCAAATCAAGAATCCTATTAAAATGATTTCCCTGTAACATGTCACGGAGCGGGCTGCGGTCACTGTAGAGTGGCCTTGTGTTGCATGGTGGATGTGACTCACTCTCTTTAGCCCTGTATGGTGAAAACATGCCTGATTACCCCGAGGAATGGAATTAGGGGGCTTGAGCTCTGACCATTTACAGAAGCAATTAAACATGAGCCCTGTATCTGTGCTGCTGCAGCTCCTGGGAGGCTGAACTCGGGGCATATCCCGCGGCTGCCTGCCTCTAATAAAGCCTAATCTGAAAGCAGCCTAATTAAAGGGGAGTGGCCCCCTCTACATCCAGGGCATTGGAAACAATCTGATGTATTTACTGTTTACCATGTTCCAATTAAAGCTCCAAACACAGACCGGTTCGGCTCTTTGTTCTCCGCCGCTCTGCATGCTTCCTGAAAGAAACATTTCCTGAGCTGCGTCTAGTTGGCTCCAGCTCTGCGCGCCTTGTTAATGCTAGGTGAGAACTGCTCGTCTGATGTAGCATCCGAAGTTGTGAGTTCAGCAGCGGTAGGAAGCAGAAGATCTGCGCCACTTTCACACCTTTCCTCAGAGCAGCGCAGCCATCACACTCACACCTTAATGCGCCGAGCAAAACATCCCACTTGTCATGGTAGGTGCTGATACTGCATCAATTATTTATTCCACGTCTGATCAAGAAGCGTCACACAAATTCATTAACGTATGCAAATGATCACAATTACAATTATCTTTGTGTCGTGATGGTGGAGAAATAAAACCTCGGCACGTTCCCGAGTCCCACCGCACCACAAGTTACACTTTGCATTCAAACTAATCAAGCCTCATCTGCCTTTCCCTAATTAGCCGGAACGTTCTCAGATGCCAATTAGCAGGTCTCATGAAAAGGCTCTTTGCCATGAGGCGTTGTCTTTTATCAGAGCTCCTGCAGGTGTGCTGCTCACCGTGCAGCCCGTGACATAGGAAAGTGTTTATTCCTGCTAATTAATCATATTAACACATGCAGATGAGTGTAATTGCCCAAGCTCCTTCACCTCACACTGTGTGAAGACACGAGATGATGCCGGGGTATTTTTACACGCTCATGATGAAGAGGACCGGTGAAACCGCCTTCTTCCAGACACTCCCGTGATATCGATCCAAGATGGCTGCCCTCCTCTAACCCAGTTCCCTCCTGATGCTGATCCGCTGGTCTGAAGATCTTTCGAACTGTTGGAATGAGATGACATGTTGGCGTTAGCCTACACGTGGTGGTCCAGTCTGCTCTGTGTCACCAGATGTAAACTAGTAAAGTCAGAGCAGGAGAACTCAGGTCTCATATCGGCTACTTGCTGTTTTTCAAAATGGAATTATTGACCTATTGCTTTATTTTCACTTTAATTTGGACAAATTCTGAATGAGATTCTTTAATTCCCTCAATGAGATTACTCGTCAACTGCTGTCAGCGATACTACGTCTAGCTACGCTACGCTACGCTATGCTAATGAGGACTATTTTTTGGGAAAAACTTTTTTTAATGAAAACTGTTTTTTAAAACTATGTCAGCACCACAATCAGAATTCCATCCGGAGACCGGTTTAGGGTAGAGGCATGAATCCAGACACACACAACACAGATCTGCACATCACCTGAAGTGAGCGGCAGTAAGGTAAGTGAGAACGTTTGATTTGGTGACCGGATCCTTAGTGACTCCTGCCCTCTGTAATCACGATGTGTGCAGGGCCAAAGAATCCACCATTCTCCTGTGTGGTGTTGTTGTTCAGGTTCATCTGGTTGTTTGTCAGTTGAATCAATTTGCACATTTGTTTGGGATGTTGACGGTTTAGTACAACCTCACAACACACAGTCAGATGCTGTGTTTGGTTGCTCATTGCCTCTGAAGCAGATAAACGCAGCAATGCACATGCAGCGTTGTCTGGTTCTGGCTGTAACACAAATATTTAAATATCCTTCATGTATTTCTTTACCAGTGACAATCAATCAATCAGCATTTCAGTTTCCAGCTCAATGTAAATGTGCCGGAGTCAGCTGGAGAGCTAACTGTCATCTGTAGTCTCTGGGCAGGTTATTCCTCTTCAGTGGCCGAATATCATCAGTACAATGCCAAAGCAAACACTAAAGTACAACACTGTACAACACAGTACAACACAACACAACACTACAGCACAGTACAACACAACACAACACAGTACAACACAGTACAACACAACACAACACAACACAGCACAGTACAACACAACACAACACTGTACAACACAACACAACACTGTACAGTACAACACAACACAACACAGTACAACACAACACAACACAGTACAACACAACACAACACTGTACAGCACAGTACAACACAACACAACACAGTACAACACAACACAGTACAACACAACACTGTACAGCACAGTACAACACAACACAACACTGTACAGCACAGTACTACACAACACAACACAGTACAGCACAGTACAACACAACACAATACAACACAGTACAGCACAGTACAACACAACACAGTACAACACAACACAGTACAACACAACACAGTACCACACAACACAGTACAGCACAGTACAACACAACACAACACAGTACAACACAACACAGTACAACACAACACAACACAGCACAGCACAGTACAACACAACACAACACAGTACAACACAACACAACACAGTACAACACAACACAACACAGCACAGTACAACACAACACAGCACAGCACAGTACAACACAACACAACACAACACAGTACAACACAACACAACACAGCACAGTACAACACAACACAACACAACACAACACAACACAGTACAACACAACACAACACAGTACAACACAACACAACACAGCACAGTACAACACAACACAACACAACACAGTACAACACAACACAACACAATGAGAGGATGAGTGTTTGCTTTAAGCGATCCCTTTAAAATATCGTTAATGAAACACATATTCAGAATGTATTTGTTCTGGGCAGCACGTTTTGCTAAATATTAAGAAGCGGTTTCCATCGGCCAAAAATTGGTGGCAAATTTCTCAAAATCGTTGCCAATGGAAACCGGGCAACCCTCAATGTAATAGTGTAATGAAGGTTGTTACCTCCATCATCACATCATGAATATAACAACTGGTTTTTAAATAGATGATTGATATGAATGGTTGTCAGATAGTGAACGAGCGGGCCGATGAGCTGGCAGTGGAGGCTGCAGAGAGGCAGTGTGTGCTGCAGGTGAATGCTGAGAGACAGCATGTCTGCTATCAAACCACCATCTGGTTGTTTTTCACAATTCACAGATGTAAATGCAGTGATAGTGATGAAAGGAGTCGCTGGCATTTAGCTTTGCTGTTTACTGTAGCTCCGCTCCCTGAGCACCATGTAGCTACTGCTGCTACATGCACCTCGTCTGTGTTCACCACAGTGTTTTCAATGTTCTGACGGGTTCTGAATCCACCGAGGTCTCCAGTGCTGCACTGCATTCCCTGCATGGCACGGGAGTGAAACATGAGCCACTGGAACATTTGGAAGCGAGGCATGTTGCAGACATAACTCGTGCCTTCAGCATGGGAGGAGAGCATAATGACAACGAGAGCGACTTCACAGCTCTGAACCTCATGCAGGAATGTCAGGAAAAGTTCTCCTGGCCAATCGCAACGCTTTGAATAATTAAAGTGATCGGCTTAATTAGCTCAATTACGTTAATTTGACCACGGAACACGGCCATATGGTGAAAGGAAACAAAAGAGGGGGGAACTAATTAAAAGTAAAATAATGAGGATTTTAATTAACTGGCTCCCCAGACAGTGGAGCGCAGGGATCAGGAGCCTGCTACCATAATTAAAGTGCTGTAACGCTGGCAACATCTCTCCTCTCTTCCTTGTATCTGTGAGGGCTCTATCCATCTAATTAAATCTGTAAATAAATTAGCAACATTGAGGGTTCCTGCTTGACTTAACACCGCCTGCAATCCACCCCCCACCTTCCCAATAACACGCTCACCTTCCTTTCAGCACGCTGCGCCACCCATATGTAGGCAAAGGTTGTCATTAACAGAGGGATGTGTGTGTGTGTGTGTGTGTGTGGTTCACTCTATCATGTTTGTGCAGGTTGATGCTTGTGTTTGCTCCCTTTCATAACCCCACATTTAGTTCTGAAGCTCTATCTGCTGGGAACACTGGCTGACACAGATCAGAGGAAGCCAGAGCCGAGGTGACGGCGGCATCACCTCCATGTGTTGCACATGTTCAGCCGCCATGCATGTTCAATCGGTGCCATCTGGGCTTCCATCCCCTGCCCCTAACACCGCGTACCTCAGTGTCTTACTGCCATCCTTCACCACACATCCCCTGTGCTGTCTGCTCAACCTGCCCCCCCCCCCCACCACTCACAGCCAGCAGCCCAGCCCGTGGAGGCAGCAGCCTTTTCATTAAAATGCATTCAGATTGTCAGGAGACGTATTTGCATATTAAATTAACAAGCACTTAAGAGTTGTGAAGGAAGAGTTACACCGCCAGCTCGGAGTAAATGAGGAGCGAGCGAGCGTTCGGCTGTCACCGTCGGACACGGTTGAGGAATGGTGTGTACAGAGATAGAGACACACACACACAGATGAATGTGACAGAGTCAACAAATGCATCGTCTCATTCACCTCCACTGTCCCAGCTCTGGTTAGAATGATGCATCGCTTTCATGATAATAAGGCCGATACTGGTTTTTCATTACAATCAGTCAGTGTCGTCCATGAGATGGAGTTATTATGAAATGATCGGTGCTTCACTGGTAGTCTGTGGACAGACCCTGTAATGAGCCGTGAGGTCAGACGGGTGAGTGTGTTCTATCAGCAGCTGGTTCAGGCAGCAGTGGTCATCTCCTGAAGCCGAGTCCTGATCTATAAATACAATGTGGAATGTTCATCTTTAAGTCAAAGAAATATGTAATTAGATAAGACAATGGCGTCAAGCAGTTACAAATCAACTGCCTTGATGGATAAAATGATCACTTTAAAATCAGCACAGCAAATCTCGTTTATTATATTGCAGCTTTATACACTTCTACGTGTTCCATTGCCAGTGACTGCTCCTCTGTGATGGTTGTGCATCGGATCAGATCAGATCTGCATTCATAACTGTCAATATGACTTTAAGATTGTATAATAATGAGGTGAAGACCTTTCAAATCAATCTGTGATTAAACTGCATTATCACATCCCAATAATGGACAAAACATAATGCAGTCTTGATGTTCACTTCACGTCTAATCACAAACAAACGCACAAAGTCAATGAAAACCTGAAACTGTAGGAAATGCAAACAAGAAAATCTAAAACGATGTGTGTTCAAAAATGGGAAGCAGCAAGTGTAGAAGGAACTAAAACGTACACGTACGCTACACTGGTCCTTTAAAGGGCTGCAAGAATTACACTCAGTCCCGTCTCTGAAAGTCAAAGACCACTTCCTGGAGCCTTGAAGGCCTTGCTGACCCTGCTGGGTCCTGGTGTGATGTGACAGTGATGACCACATAGCAGCAATCTCAAGAATCACCACTTTAAACATACTCAGTATGGGCTCGCCTTATCAATAGCATACAAATATATATATCTTTATTTTGGTCATCACAAAACCACTTGTGTCAGAAGAAGGCTCCACCTGCACAGCAGAGCCATGTGCCAGGTGGAGGCTCAGGCAGCCGACGGCTGTCTGATGTGATGAAACACCAGTTTACAGTGAAACCCCGTCAGCTCAGCCTCTGTGCAGCCGAGATGATGCACATTAGCTTCATCCTGCTGAGTCACTTTACAGCAGTGGAAAGAGTTGAGTTTATTGTGTTTTCATTTCAATGTCAGCTGTTTTGAGACTTTTCTTAAAACAGAGCAAATGAATATTGGAATAAAGCAGACCATCGTAACTTCATTAAACGACTTCGTTCATGGTGGACAGAGCGGGCGGCTCAGCCGGGCGCCGCTCTGTGAAGAAGCTGCCGAACCTCCTCAGTCACTTCCTGCACATCGCTAAACGTGCAGAACATCTCCTCTACTGTGCTCTGATTGATCGCCGTCCTCTTTCTGCTTGTCATTCTATTATGTCTTAATTTTATTGCTGTTCTCTGTGATTTATAAACTGCTCATGTTATCATGCAGTTGTATCACTTTTTCATTTTTGGTTTATTGCTTTTACTCTCATATTGTAACTTTGTGTTTTCTTTCCCACTGTGATGTGGTGGAAAGCTGAACCTCCAGAACACATTCCTGCTGTTTCTCTCTTCAGGAAGATGCAGTGAGAAGCATAACCTTCTCAGAGCCGGGGACAGTCAGAGAAGAGAGAAGGAATGAAGTGCAGGACGTGTTAAACACGTTAATGAGCAGATCGTCTTTGAGGAGGAAAGAGACAGGAAGTGGTGTGATTGATCAGACTGACCGTGTTCTGGACTTTGCAGAGCCAAACAACACATCGTAGATGTGCCGTGAGGTTAAAGTCTGATCCACTGACCACCGTCCCACCTGTCACAGGACGTTGGGCAGCAAACAGAACAAACAGGTCATTAGTTATTCCTAAAATGCCTAAAACTGAATATTTTAAAGTTTCCTGTCAATGACTTCCAGTAGCTGTGATATTTATGATTCTTTGTGAAATCTTAGCAGGACGTTGTTGAGGCGGGTACATGTGTTGACAAAGTCGGACTTTGTCACAGGACTTTGCTGTTTGTTTGCTATTTCCGATCCATATTCACTGAGTTGCTTTGAACCGTGGCCACAGTTGTTCACGGACTCAAACTGAATCCATTCAGCTCTGTTGTTGGAGGCAGATGTTTGGAGGACAGCTGTCTCAAAACCTGGATGAGTCCAGGACAAAACGATCCACACGTCTAGAGACCACGACTGAGAAAAGATCATTTCTGTTATAATTAGCATGAAATCACACAGAATAAGCTTGTTCATCCAATAGTCTGTGCAAAGGTTAGATATCTACTGATTCTAACGCGGCACCGTCTGTCCACACGCATCGGTGTTAGTGTGAGAAGCTGGTATGCCGGTAGGAGCAGATAGTAGTAAGTGTAGATCCCGTAGACCTCTCCCTGGCTCTCTTCAGGTCCTCCTGTGGAAGAGGAGTCTTGTTCTTCTCCAGGTAGAGTCACAGTCCTGCCCAGCAGGGCCGCCGCCGAGCATCACCTTCATCACCTTCATCATTAGAGGAGGAACTGCCAAACTGTTGTCAGATCAGCGTCTGTGGATCGAGCTCGCCTCTTTGTCTTGAGACAGTTTTTACGACAGCAGAGCTGGGAAAGGCCAGGCCCCCCCCACTCCACAAACTAGGTGGAACACACGTGCCTTCATTAGCGCCCTATAATGAGGAGCAGATGCAACAATGCTGCCTCTCACTCCCTCGCTCTCACACACACAGAGCTGTGCATAACACACACATCCTGGAGATACAGATACTCCTGTTAATGCTACGGAAGGTCATGGAAGCAATGACAACGTGCACACACACACACACACACACACACTGGTAGGTATTCACAAAGAAAGATTCTCACAAATGAAAATCCACATTAAACATGTGTGTGTGCATGTACACCTCACACCCCACCTCCCATACATTGGCCCATTCATCCAGTCCTATTTCACAGCTCAGTGTGAGCCTCATTTGTCCAATTTAGATGAATGACTGAGATCATACATCATTCCCTTTATGTCAGACTATTTTTATCTTGGAGGAAGTCAGAAAAATGCCTCATCTGTGGATCTGGGTTGAGCTTCTGCTGGAGTGAGAGGCTGAACTTCATCATGGACTACAGAAGCAGATGGGATGGAAACACAGAAATATAGTGATAGTACATATTATTATAATCTGATTGATTATTAGACATAACTAGGTGGATGCTCGTTGATGAAGATAATGATACTTTAATAGTATTGATTACTTCTGGTTGGTTTAATCTGTGGTTAGTTGTTTCAGTGAGATTGTCAGAAGACCAAAACCAAAAGTCTCCAACTGTATCTGGCTGAAGTCAAAGAAGCTGCACAGACGTGGATGTTGATTGTGAGCTTCTGTTTCCAATCTTTATGATGAACTAACCATGTCCTGACTCCAGCTGTGAGATTGATCTTTTCTTTCACTCTTCGTGAGAAAGTAAATAATCACACTTCTCAAATTATTTCTTTGAAGGTAACACTGGTCCTGAACTGTGGATTTGACTAAGTCAACATCATATTTATTTTATTGAGCTATTCTCTCTCCAGTGAAAGTCTTGCATCTCCAAATGCGGATGCATTCAGAGGTTATCCAACCGCCCCAACTTTAGAACGAGGTTCATGGCAGACGGGTACCTCATAGATCAGCTCGTGTCCCGAACACGGAGATCAGTACCAATACACGGCAGAGTGCAGTTACCGCACTGCTACCAACATGAACCTTCTTTAAACACATCTGTTTTCTGAACCAGTGGGTTGTTTTGTCTAGAATCCCGCCCCGTGAGTTTTCCAACCCTGACTGCTTTCTACCAGAGGGCCGGGCTTTAAAGCCACAATCCCCTCTTTGCCCGTTAAAGTTAACTCACAACATCCCAAGCCTTGTTCCCTAATTGAGGCCTCTGAACTGGGGGAGCAGGTGGGGTTCAGACTGCCACGTTGGGTTTACACTCGGCACCCCCTGAGCTAAGCAAGCTGAAGCATCAGCACAGGAAACATAATGTATGAGATGCAAGAAGTCATTTTGAAATCTGGCCATGAGTTCTCAGACAATGAGCATGCAGACGAAGGTGCATCCCAGCAGCTCTAAAGTTCACAGTGATTTCATAACGTTACACCATTTCATCACCTGTGGTACAGTTAATGAGCTGACTCTCACTGGTGTTGTATGATTGGCAAGCAGGATATCACATCTAGAAATGTGCTTCATTATATTACAAATCAGCTTGATAGTGTACAGGCTCCAAATAGAAGCATGAAGCGAGGAATCAGTAGACACTGTTGAGCCTTTATCAAATAAATACAGCTTAAAAAACGTCCCTTTGATGACGGCCCCATTCATTTGATGGAGCGATGACTTAACACTCAACCACCGAAACAATTCTGAAGAGCCCAGTGCGAAGAGGTGAGGCTGAAATGTCAGTGTGTGTGCATGTATGTGTCTGTATGTGTGTGTGTAGAGATTTGGCATTTTAGTCAGAGATATCATTGCAGAACAAGGTGAGAGGTGTCCGCCCTGATTCAGAAAGGGAGGCCTCGGGCTCACCCTGACAATGGCGGATGGTGGTTTTCCTCAGTCAAGCAGGGCCCTGCTGCCAGACGTTAGGTGAGATGCTGTGTTGCAGTCTGGGGGTTCATGTCCCCGTGGCTCTGTGGGGAACCTGGTCCTCAGTCAGCTGGCTTGATAAGCAGCATCGCTCCTGCCCTCCTCGGTAAATTCTCCCCCATTTGGAAATGCCAGCACAGGGCAGAGTTCGCCCAACGCAACCTCACCGTGATGAACCATGGGGCACCTCTACCTCTTATCAGCACCAACACACCTGCACAGCCACTACGATCGGGGGCCATGGATGTGTGGTGCTACAGATGGATAGACTGAGAAAAGCCTCGAAGACAAGGAGGCCTCTTACCGGTCTGCTGAACTCTTGGATGTCTGAAGGAACACGTCTTTCACACAGAACCTGGCCTGACAGCTTGATGTTTGTCAGTCACTGTGTCTCTGACAGTAACTGCTGTTGGTCTTTCTTTTCGCAGTGAAGGTTCGTCATGGTGCAGCTCGACAGTGGCGGGCCGTGCATTTTATACCTGGGCCTTCTGTGCTGTCCTACTGTGACCTCATGATGATGTCACAGCTACGCTTATGTGTTTCTATTGGTGTAACAATACACGTGTTCGTATTAAACCGTTCGGTACGAGGCTTACCAACCGAACAATACGTTTGAATAATACTCTTGCATTTGGAAATGCAGAAGCTTGTGGAGAATTTCAGTATTAAACGCATTATAAGTACGATTAAATAACCCCCCTAGTGATGAGTAGAAGTGTCACAATAATAATATGTTAGTCACAATATGTTTACAATATTCTTGCTTATAGAAGATATTATGTGTTACAGTATATTAACTAATTGAATGTATTAAATCATAAAAGTATAGTCACTAAAGGTATTAAAACACTGTAAGAATAGTTTGAGGGTCAGACAGGGATTCTGAGTGGGACATGCAGCAAATGGAGGATGGGGTCAGTGGGGAGGACAGCTGACCAGAGGTGGAGTCAAGACAGATGTTTTGCAAGGAGCAAAGCTGTTTCGCTAAAGGATCGATCCAGGGAGGGGACAGAAGTCAAATGGAGCCAATCACTAATCGCCACGGAGGGTCATTCAGATGTTTTATGACTGTTTGACATTTCCAACTGTCGGGGCATATAAGAGACTGTTCTGGAGAGAATTCCTCAGACCACATCCGCTCTCGTTTTTCAGTACCTGAATTCAGACCTGTGAGTGAGATGCGTGCGTGTGGTCTCTGTTCTCGAGAACATTACTATTGATAGTTAATTCCGCTTGTAAGTGAACTTTGTGTAGTACATTAAATATTGTTATTGATTGTGAACCGGATCCAGTCCATTTTTCTGATGCGCGTGCGCACTCAGAAGCTCGCAGCAGAAAAGTCCCTGCGGCCTGCAGGCTCTCATCCTTTTGGTTTTTGAACCCTAACAAGCTTAAATTGTGGGAAACGTAATGTTTTGGGTGGACTGCGCTCACGTAGGAGACAACGGGCTGTGTGACCTCTGAACCCGGAACAATAACAAAAAACAGCTGAGGCCCCGCGTGTATTCAGGGAGGCTAAGCTAATTAGCTTAGCGGGGCAACAACAGCAGTTATCTGTTCCCTACTGATTCAAACAGAGACTCAAACATCCGGAATAACCTGACGATGACGGGATGCTTCATCATTAACGCACAAGTCAGAATCAATGTAACTAACACAATGAAGAGAACAAACTCACAAGAACCAGTCACACATGTTTATATGACAACAAAGCAACAAATCAATCCAGCAACACTGCAGCGCTACAGCACGAGCCATTCATATTATTCATAAAAACGACACCATAGACAAATTAACTCAGTAGTAACGTTACTGCAGATGTAAAAACTAAAGCAGTTCACTTACCAAAGCTGCTGTTCACTTAGAGACAAAGTCCATCCTCCTTTCTTTGTTAAAGTCAGTAACTCACTAATCTGTTTCTCCTCCTTCAGCCATTGTGTTAAAAAAAACACAGCAGGTAAAAAAACAACAGAATCTACAGCAAGCACGACACTAAACATGTCATAACTTCTCTTACATATGTTTCAACCTGAACTCTTACTGAACACTAAGCTACCTGCTAGCTAGCTTTGTGTTTGACAAAAGTCACGCTGGCCCGCTGACCAATCACGGCGCACGTTAATGCAGACGTACTTAGAGGCTACCTGAGTACCACTGACACGTCAAAGAATACGCCCAACATGTCAAACTAAAGATCTGATTGGTTGAACACTATGACAATCAACAATATCGTCCCCATTCACTTAAAGTGCACATGGATGCACTTGTGAGTCTGCAGGCCTCTGGCTCTGTTCTACCTAGAGACACAGAGGTGAGATCTGATTGGATAAGAGCTCTACTTAAAACAAGCTGCACTGGAAGCAGAGCAACTGAGGAAGACAGGAGCTGTGCAATGAGAACATAAGATAATGGGAAAAATAATTATAATACATGCAGTGTATTTATGAAAAATGAATAAATGATAAAATAGCTATAACTTTGTGATTGTGTTTGGGCCAGCTCAGCCTTCTCTGCTGGCCCAAACTTCTCTGACGGCCCCCCACTGCTCAGTTCAGGGATCCTCGATTTACAATTAAAGCAGATGAGTGTGGTTTGGATTCAAATGCAGCACCTTTGTCAGCTAAACATTCATTGTGTAAACTCTACTCCAGCACTGTTAAACAAAAATAGCTTTCACGACTGGTAATACCATTCATTCCAAATCCCTACCCTTCCCATGTTATGTAACTTAAAAATAGTAACAAATAGATACGATAGCATCACATTATTTTTGCCTCCTTCTTGGTCTCAGGGGTGAAAATTAGTCACCGTCAACATTTGTTGTGTTCTGGTTTCAGAACAATGAAGACATGTGGAGAACACTTAGGCCATGTCCATACTAATCCAGTTTTCCTACGTTTACACTGAGCAGCCACACCACGCCAGAGTTTTGGGGCGCCCTAACCGGAGGAACCTGAAAACTCCGCCGAGGTTGGAGCTATTTGAGAACTCCGGGGTTTTGGTTCGGTGTAGACGTCGGATACGGATGTATCCGACGTCACACCCGTGCTCGCTACTGGATTGGTTATTACCAGCCATGACGTTTCCGTCCCTGATTCGTCACACTCACTATCACGTGACCCGTACCCGGAAGAAAACATACAGCCGGCACCAGCAGCGATTCAGGAGGAGGAGGATGAGCCTTGCTTGCTTTGTTGTCTGTAGTAGCAGCTATTGTGGAGTTAAATTCGTCATTTTACAATGCTGCTAATGCCTACATGCGGAGGAGGCGAGCTGTTCTTCGAGCGATGAGCGAGCTGCTGACCATCGGCGATCAGCCCCCACGGAGCGGCTGTCTGAAGCTACAGTTAGCAATAAATGCTATTCAGAGCTACAGCTACAAACGGACAACACAGAGGAAACGAGTGAGAGACGAGTGATCGACGCTGATTCGTTTTACTTCTTCCATTTGGAAGCCTTGAGAGACCTTAGTCTGCAAGTATTTCTTTAGGGAGCATGAAAAGATGTACGAAGATATATTATATTCGCTAATGCTAATCGCGGTTAGCATTTCCCCATTGGCGGTAATGTTAAAATTAGCTTAGAAGCTAGCGAGTCGGACCTGTTGCATGATGTTGTTCCCTAAAAGATGGAGCAAATGCCCTAAAGAATTGATAGAGGGCGAAGATGATGCCCCTATTTTTTCTGCTGGGTGACCCAGCTTATCCCCTGATGCCGTATCTCATGAAGGAATACCTCAATGGCGGAGCTAACGTTACATTCATCAGCCCCCCACGACAACAACACATGGAAGCGAGTGATCGACGTGTGTTGACCACATTTATGGACCATAATCGAGTAAACGTTTCCGTGTAAGTGTTGATTTTAAAGTAAAGTTGATGTGAGAGAGAGAGAGAGAGAGAGATATAGACAGACAGACCCGCAGCGCTGTAACTACGTCTGAAAAATAAAACTTTCCATGAACTGTGTCTGTTTGAGTTTATAGAGGAAGATCTTAAGTATCAAATACAACCATTCATTATTAAAGACTACTTTATTACTCTGTCATATTGTTTTTTAACTAAGCAAGCAATCCACTTCCTGTTTACACCATCACGCGCATGCCCAGTGTACGTTAATGGTCACGTGCTGTCCGCCTTCGACGGCTGCCGTGTGGATGCAGATCAACTTGCGAATAATGCTGAAAACTCCCGCGTGGACGGAGATCGGTTCTATTTGAGAACTCTGCATCCAACGAGACACGGCCTAGTGTGGATATGGCCTTAGATACAACAAAGGATGGAGGCATACTTCCATGACTTCAAAAGATATTGCATATAGCTGGTTTGGGCTGAGCCTAGAATGTTTACATCTGCCTTCTGTGACGGAAGGTCAACGCTCTGATGGAACCAAAGAAACAAGCACAGAGCTGCTGCTGTCTGTTGGGCCTGTGATGGTCTGTGCAACCACTCTGCTGCCTCGAGGAGGTTAAGCTGATCTATTTTGGATCTAGGTGGGCTCCTAAATGCCTATTTGCATATGTGTGTATGCACACACACAGGCATGGCTTTGAGTGTGTGCATGGCTGCACACGTTCGTGTGTGTTTCTTTAATTGTGTAAGCCAATGAGGAACTGATAAGCCGAGTGGAGCCAGACGCTAGACACTTAAAGATGTCTGCGTTGATAATGAACAGAGAGTTTAGTAAAGGCAACCTCTCCTCCAATCACACACACACACACACACACACACACACACACACACACACACACACACACACACACACACACACACTCACTGTATCACTGTTGTGAACATGGGCTCCTATGGTGAACTGTACACACAGTTGCATGTGTCTGAACAGACATTCCTGCAGGAAGGCAGGTCCACAGATAGATCTCTTCACTGTGAAAGCTCAGGGTGAATGCTGGCCTGCGTGACGTTATCGTAACCATCTGAGCACAGTGGCGCTGCATTCTTGCGCTCCAACGACAGCAGTCTGAAGAGGAACTCTGGCTCTTCCTTCAAGTTGAATGTAACTCTCCATATTGGGAGAGGAAATCCGAATCACGTGCAGGTCTGCGGAGCCTCTGCTCTGGTTGTGGGAGATGAAAGCACTGGCGAGGTTGAAGTGGGCTTATCTAACCACTGTGGCAGGGGGTCAGCGAGCTTAAAACAGCGATGATCTCAGCGCTCATTGAAATTAATCCTCACTCGGTGCCACTGTGGCCTTGAAGGAAACTGGCTGCACGACATAGGTTAAAAGCGAATTGGTTGCATGTTGTCAGAGTGCATGAATCGCGTCCCTGCGTGTGTGTGTGAACGTACTCTGTGCACAAGGACATTACAAGTGCCGTGAGAGTGCATGCACGGCGTCCCTCCTGTCTGTGTTTTTGAACTTGGAGATGAAGCCATCTGCACTGCTCTCTGGAGACACCCCGCTCCCTCGTCTCCTCGTCTCTCCTCCATCTTCTGCTCCCGCTGTAATGGGGAAATTGCTCTGTCTTTCCGCTCTAGTTGGGATTGGCAGCGTTGATAAGCACTGCAGGGACAATTAGATGTCTGAGTTTTCATTGAGAGGCTTTCAAACAACGCTGAGCTGTGATTGGTGGCTGATATCCCTCGGGACCTCCTCCTCAGAGAGGGAACACCCCTGCTCAGGGGTGAAGTCCAGCCACAACCTTCTCAATTGTAGTTGCATTGATCTGAACAGCGTTGCCCCTCAGTATATACACAGACAATAGATGTGTGCAGCAGCTGGCTTCATTCCTTTGTGTTCCTTTTCACGTTGTTCACTTGTGACGCAGGTTGCACACAATAAAGAGAGCAAACAGCTTTGTCTTTGTTTGGATGTGTATGATGAGCCGGTCATTATCTCAGCAGGCTCCTACAGCACGGCTCTACCTTCCCCGTCTCCTTCTCCCAGAGATGGTGATAATTTAGGGAAATATCTCGCTGCGCTGCAGTCCCTCAACTAATTACTGTAAAAAGGTCTGATATGACTCGGAGGTAGGAAGCTGGAGCTGGAAGGCGGGCAGAAATATGAAGGTGTGGAAGGGGCTGGGGCATTGTTTACGAGCTCAGTGAAGTGGACCATCACAGAGGGAGTCGAGCAAAGGCCAAATAAGTGATGGAGGCAACGATTAGATGAAAGTGAGCGGGGGGATGAAAGGGGGGAGGCAGAGCAACATTCCTGCATAGGACTTGACCCCCCCTTTCAGTAACAGGACACTCTTGTCTCTGCAGTGGGGGCGGCGCATGAGAAACGTCCAGAGCAAGTCGAAGCAGCCCTGCTTCCTCTTCTGCTGTGTTTTCCTGCTCAGTGGTAAAGCTGGAAATGCTGAGTTTTCACATTTGTTACAAGTGTGTGTAGTTTTCAATCCCTTTCTAAAGATCCAGTCCGACAGCAAAGCACAGATAATCGTCAACATTCCTGGAGCTGTTTATCGCGCTCTGCCTCGCTTCCAATTCTTAAGACCAAGTCTCCAATTTCCTCACGCATCTGGGGTCAAACATGCATCAAACCCCAACTTAGTAGCCACCAGGTTTTTCTTGAGCTCAGATGAAAGCTGTAATAATAACAACACTAGGTGAGTCAGTGGCGCTAACTCACAGCACACTGCTAATTGGCCATAAATGAGCCCATCTGGTTTGATTTGCTGTTCGGTGAGGCAGCAGGAGAGCAGTTCGCTCCCAGCTAAGCTCCCCTAGCTGGCTGCTCAGCCCACGGCCCACTGACACCCGAGACCACCTAAGCTGAACTCATGACTTCAAACCTAAACTACACCCCTCTACACCAACACGGATAGCGCTGTAGGTATGGCTTATTCCTAATTGCTGCATTTTAGATAAACTCTCATTTGAGAAGTTGAATGTAACATTGATGCCTGAGCTGAGGGAGATGAAATACTGAGGTGAAACTAGATGGAAGAGGATGACGGGGGTTGATGATCAGCCCGGTGTTGAAACTTGTCTTGTAGCTGAACATTGTGGGTGGAGGCTGAATCAGAGACTTATCAGGACAAGTTAAACCCAAATAATGTCCTTTTGTGGAGTCTAGCCATGCAGATATAGTTTGGGTTTTAATTGTTCAGGTCTCAAGATATCTGTCGGACACTTTGGTCCCCGCTCCAATACATTTTTAGGTGAACGGAATTTAGTTTTAGGTGCTCACAGTGTTGAAAAATTACATTTAAACCGGCATCACGTGCGTTAACGGATTATTTGGGGGGCAATTAGAGCAGCACATCAAGCTGTAAACACAACATTGGCCGATTATCGCCTTAACAATACAGTTGCCTGATTACACAGACTCGGAGCACATTGACATACATTTGGAGTCGTGTTTCTGTCCACCTGTCGATGATGGTGAAGTTCAAAAGGTACTCTCATAACTTCCTACTAAACTCTAAACATCTGGTTCTTTAGCTGCTGAAAGCTCCGCTATGTTCACCAGCTGCTAACTGTGTCTGCTGCTGCTGCTGCTGCTGGAATCAGTAAATGAATGCAGTGAAGTTGCAGGCTGTAAAGCCGGAACAACGAGCGTGATCTCATAGGAAGGTGTATAAATAACACACCACCTTTAAGGACATTTCGTGTGATGAACGTCAACAGCATCTTTGGGCTCACACAGGACATGAACGGCGGTCTCCTGGCTAAAAGTCCTGTATTTGTTTGACCCCCCCCCGTCCCACTTTTGATATTATATCATTTGCTCGTCTTCACTCGTCCTGAGCAGGTGTGTTCAGAGAATTATTCTGCCTCCTCCTAGGCTCCGCCCACAGAAATATGTCCTCATGTTTGTAGAAAAGACAGAAAGGGGGTCTGTACATGGTTGTAGTCTCTGTAAGTTTTCTTGAGCCAGGAACTAGATACATAGGTTTGTTATCATCTCTTGTCTAAAATATGCCATTGTTACGATCGGTTTGGTGTGCAGTGATATAGTGACAGTTACAGATGCTAGAGTAGACTAACTTAGTTCTTGGTTTGGACATAAATGATACATGATCATGGTATTTACTGGCCAACAAACTACCAAGTGTCAAATGACATTAGAACACTGGGAAGGGACTGTGAATACCGACAATGGTTTGCTGTCCAAAGTTTAAATGTTTAACCGAAAAAAATAGCAATAGGATATTAAGAGAAAACTGCATTTTATAGCTACGAACATTACTAGAATAATTACATGCAATAGATGACACAAAGTAATTTTCATTATATATTTCTTTCTATCACCAAAGCTTATTGTCATGCGTGTTTTGTTGTCCTGCCACGTCTTTGGACGGTTCCTTTGTGTTCCTTGTGTCGACCAGGTGTTGTCCATGTGAATGCAGCATTATGGTTTATAAACAGCTGCTACAGGCAGAAAGCAGCAATTACTGCAATACTTTCTCCCTTTACCATCTGACATAAGAATAATAAAGTTACATTTCCAAAGTCATAAACTCCATTAACCTTTGTTTAGTTTAAACTCAAATACTGGCACATTTGACTGGTTCCACTCTGTGGGGTCCAGACCTGTTGGCACCACTTCCCCACCTTTAGCCTCAGATCCATCGCTGCACATCCTGCCGGCTCTGTTTGCACAGCTTGCTGCTCAGTGCTCATACTAATACAATGCATCACCTCAAAGCAGAACAAACGATCACAACCTGTCACAATGTGAAGCGGCTGCAGCTGGATCATCACATAGGTGAACCTGCTGGCTCTGTGACGCTCATGACTCTAATGTTGGTGAAGTTAACTGACTGGGTGGCCAATGCTAAAGGTCGACAGTATAGTTGTGTATCTGCCCTCGTCACGTTATCAGTGTTATTGATATCAGTCTGTTGGTCTGTTTTTAATCCAGTCTACAGGTGTTTTATGTGGGTCTACTATCCAAGCCAAGGTTTGCTGAGAGATCAAAATGATTGAAAACAAATTGATAATGCCAAAAGCAATCCACAATACTGAAATAATGGAGGTTCTGAAACTAGATTTGGGCAAAATGAATCACTTGTTGGGGTCTGAGCATATGGCTGCACATGTGCTGTGAACAAAGAAAATCAGGCCTTCCCTTTTGCAGGCAAAGGTTTCATCCGGATTGTGGTTTGATGAGCACCAAACCCCCTCTGAAGGAATTTCACATTAAGGTGTGAATTTCCCCCCCCCCCCCAAAAAACTATGGTTCCTGAAGTCACCTGAGAGCACCGCTGCAACCTCATTGGCCGAGAGCCAAGACAGCACCAGGACCCCTGCGGTTCAGCCACTGTTCAACAAAACTAACTGCAACTGACACCTCCACGCTTTTTCCCCTTCGACCTCCGTCGAGCAAGGGAGCACACAAACGCTCGCTTCCCTCTGGACTCCGTCCTGGGACGGAGTAGAGGCACCGGGCCCTTCTCCCCCCCCCAGCGCCACGCTGACAACCGAAGGCCCACGATTTCCGGGAGGAACAAAACGACCTCAGCCGATGTTCACCCACGAGGGCCGCGCACCCTCATCCAACCCTCCAGCAGGAAGATGTCGAATCCCCTCCTGACTGATGATTTCCGGGAAACCGACACGGACCCCACGCCGTCTCACCCGACGTTTCACTGTCCCCGCTGCAGCGAGAACAGATCGGACCCGCGCTTGTTCCAAAGCGAGCCGCGCCACAGAGGTCCGACCCCATCGGCGCTAGCTCAAACGCCGCGCCGATGCCAGCTCAGTCTGCGTCCACTCCAGAGCGAGTCACGCGACCGGGAGCGACCGAGCTCCGAGCTACTCAGTCTGCGCTTGCTCAAACGCCGCGCTGCCGAGCCCACACTCGAGGACTGATGGATTCCCATCACGGGAACGAGCCCCATCGAACGAAGCTTCTCCAAAGTAAGAGTTCATCATGGCATCTTGGGCATAGCTTAGCTTAAATTATCCTAAGATACATTCAGGTTAATTCATTTATGTGTTATTATTCCCGCACCCTGTTGTGTTCAATCACTGTCTTGTTACACCGCGTCATTGCGCAATTATCGCGGACCACGGAGCCCCGCCATATATTGTGTATTTCCTGTCGTAACTGTCTGCCTTAAGATCAGTCGCTGCTGGTGGATGTAGTATTTTGTTATTATTGCTTAAGAGACGTGATAAGAAACAGACGCTCATCCCACAGCAGTTAGGAAGATCTGTTTATTTGGGGATTACTTTCATTAATTTTATTTCACTTCGTGTGGGATGTCTCTCTTCATTAAATCAGCTCTGTGAGTGAAGTGTGGAATCGCGATCATATCGTGCACAGCTGACGGTAGTTCGCGACGCGACAACGGCAGTTTGTGGGAGATATGATCAGCGATCCTCATTCTCACTACACACAGACTCTGATTCATGATCTCTCTCTCTCTCATGTTCCTGCTCTCCCCCCCTCTCTCACTTAACCTGCACACACACACACACACACACAGAGACCCTCACACACACACACATACACACACTCACACACACACCCACACACACACATACTCGCATACAGACATCCTCACCCATTTTATTCATTTGTTTAGATATTAGGTACATAAAATTGTATGATGGCGTTTGTTGATTGTGATGGTAATTGATCTGATCTTTTATTATTTTAATTTAATAAACCCTGTTATACTTTAAGGAGCAGTCGTCTGTGATTACTTGTGCATATGTAGGTAATGAGAACTGGATGCGTAGCCTGTGCTCGAATTCAATCCTTCACTGTCACTTTGAGTGTATAGTCGTACCCGACTATTGACATTACGAGTGAACACTAATTATGAGACTTAGTTTTATCGTTTGGTTATCGGTCCCTGTTCGCAGGGTGGTGCCCCGTTATTATTAATAATCATTAATAATTGTTATTCACATTAATAATTCTATTGATGTCAAGAATTCAGTTTCTTAAAAGCTGATAACTCAAACAAGCCCCTATTGATCCCAACACACTTTAAGACAAGATCTCAGTCTCAGATGTTAAAGCAGGGCCCAATTGAAGTTGGCGATGGAGCCAGTTGTACTTCAGTTAGTCTGAGGCTCTCAGGGCCCCTCACCTTAAATACCTGGTTATCAGTCTCCACTGGTCCACTCAGACAGCTAGCTAACCACTGGTACGTGAATATCCAGAAACCAACTGAACTGTGTTCAAAGGTGGAGTGTGTGTGAATCCTACCACTCTACTGTGAGGACGGCCAAAACGTGTGGCCACTGTGACCAATAGTCAATATGAGTGTATGATGAAAGGTCACTAGAGAGATCTTCATGGGACCAGTGAGGTGAAGTCTTTATTGTGTTAGTGTATGAGGCGTTCAGGAGACTTTACCTAAAATTACCCTTTCCTGTGTTGTCCCTTTCCTGACCGGATTACAGTGTAATATTCATGATGCTCAGCAGTAATATATGTATGTGAAGCACAATATAACCTGTGTGCCCAGTCACAGTCATAGAAACAGGCTGCTTTAATCATCTGCCCAAAGAGGAAAAGCTGCGTATGATATATCAATACTTTACTTTTTGTAAAATGCACTGATGCTGATTTCTGATGACTTCATCTGGTCGGATTATGAAATAGTTGTGTTTACTGTAATGTAAAATGTTTAACTGCCAGTTATTGTATTATTTAAATACATATATTATTTTAGTGTTCCAGTCCAACTAATGTTGTGTTTGAACACAAAGAGACAAGGTCAAGTAGCAATCTACCAATGTGATGCATGGAATGAGTGCACACCACAGCAGTGTGTTGTTTCCCTTCTTTATGTATGATATATATATATATATATAATGTTGCAGAATTGTAGTGTTACAATACCTCTAATTTATGTAACCCAACCACGAGTGACACACCGTGACCCTCCGAGTCCTGAGTTTGAGACTCATGCTGGAATAATGTAAAAACAGAGAAGGCCAGGTGAGTGAGATGAGACGGGCGCTGACATTCTATTCCCATTCATTTTAGTAATAGCTGAATGTTGTGTGCATCACCTGCAGGTTACTGACTGACAAAAATAGATTTTTAATCTCATTATCTCCAAAACAGCTATGCAGAGAGAGAGAGAGAGAGAGAGAGAGAGAGAGAGAGAGAGAGAGAGAGAGAGAGAGAGAGAGAGAGAGAGAGAGAGAGAGAGAGAGAGAGAGAGAGAGAGAGAGGTACACCTCAAGTTGAAAATTAAATATTTGGAGAGCAGGCGTCATGCTTTTGAAAGTGATATGTATTTCAGTGGGTGAACACTGATGTCACCGGGGTGCTAATGAGAGGTGGTTACCGGCATGGAGAGCCTGCTCCCTGCACTATAGAGTCAATTCTCACCTCGCCTCCTTCACAACAATGAACACCACACAGCTCTATTTCTGCTGCTGCTGATTGTTCTGCATCTCAATAGGCTGTTAAGGTGGTAACCTGAAAGTTCTGTCATTTTCCCTTTTCCCTTTGTCTCCATGTTTGGTGCTAAGCACTCATTACTGCAGTTGTGCTCTGCGTACCCCAGAGATGTCTGGTACTCCAACGTCTCTCACCTTGGACTTTTGAAGTTTGAGTTTCTGTAAGTAGCACACTTTTGTGTCTTGGCTATTGCTGCTCATGCTCATTTCTGTTTCAGAGATGGCAGGAAGAGTCTGACTTCATGTAATGGAAAGTGCAGCAAGTCAGAATTCAAAGTAGTGAGGACGAGCAAGCTGAATTGTAAAGGTAAGGTTGTATGATGCTGAAACGTTCCCTCCATCAGGCTTTAAAAGAAATGATTTAAATATACCCCAAAATGAGATTTGCGATTGTGTCATCATTGTGTGAGTGAATGTGAATGATTACATCAGAATCCGATGAGCAGGTGGCACCTTGTATGATAATAATAATGTATGATGATGTAATGATGACGTAGTGTAAAGAGCTTTGAGTGGTCTAGAAATACAAGACCATATGACAAATGTCCTGTTAAAGTCTCAGTGTTGATCTACTTTAAACCAATCACAATCGTCTTTGGCGTTGCTAGGCACAGAATGCATCGACGACGCCCTTGCAAAATAGATAACGCATCTCAACTAATACACTGCAGACTTATTCCCAAAATATTCATCCCGTCAGTCAAAACTGTGAATAAAATATACATTCAATGTTACTTGTATGCTTATACGCGGATATGTGAGTTCTAGTAGAAGAAGGTCAAATACTCCAGACGGGGCATTCATAGCGCTCGTTTGAACACAGTGAGAAGTATTAGAACTCTGAAGGATAGCTTTTGCCCCAGATAAATGTCACATAGTCTCACAGAGAACCAGTTTCAGCTGCCTGCACTGCTTAGAGATAGAGAGGTGCCCCGCTTATCAAGTTGGCCAGTCATAACAATATGGAGTTACATCAACATCTACGCCCACTGAAGATGCGGCGGAGGAGAACCAATCGTGAGCCAGTGTGGGCGATGATGCTCAGTTCTCCTGCGGGTCCTTTGATAGCTAAAAACAAAGCCGCCCCTACTTTATATTCCACTATATAATGTTATGCGCAATGATGTTTATGTGCCTTTTCCTGCTTTTCCTGTCTTTTGTACATTTTCCCTGCTCACTCAGAGTAGAGATTAGGCCTCGTGCACGATTTGACTGCTGGGCGTAATACTTCTGTCATAAATAAACCTTATTGCTTGAATTGAGCTAATTGCCTCGACCTCAGTCTGTCCACCGAGTTTTCTCCACAACAAAATGGTAGCAGTAGGATGGTTATAACGATCTGACAAGGAGACTCATCCGGGGATGGACTTTTAGACTTTTTTTTTTTCCCGAGGGGGCCGGGAGTCCGGCTGCAGACCGGAGCTATTCTTCTCACCTCGGGAAACTGATCAAACGGCGCTGAACTCAAAAGGTGAGCAGAAACCTATAAATGAATTCTGCAGATTGGCTGTAGGTACTAAATTGAATTGATCAGGAGTATCGAGGGTGAGTATGAAATTGCATTGATTAAACTGATAATGATAAACTATGTAACATTGTGACAGAATTGTTATGCCGGTAGTGGGGGTTTTAGCATAGAAAAACATGAGCGTGTGTGAATCTGACAGAAACTGAAGATTGTGAAACTGTGTAGGTTGATATTGTGTTCACCGTGTAGGTCTTGATAACTGTTCAGAGGTTACGCACCGAGGCGAAATCTTCGGCACGCTGACCAATGACGGTCTGAAAAGACTGAATTCCGGGCCACATGGTTGATTTGCGTGACGTAACAAGCTAAAGTTTGGATCAAGCATACAGCAATTGTTGAAGTAAGCAAATAACGTGAAGAAGTACCGGTACTAGAAGACGATACAAGATACCACCATTTCCCCATGGGATCGTTTTCGTGCAAGGCATGCGGTATAAAACAAAGGTCGGCAGACCCCAGACGTGGTTTTCGCATGAGAATTTGCAGAACTCGGCAGTGTATGGTTGGTTGAGTATAGCGTGATGTCTCAGGGAGACATAGGTTCAAAGTAAGAAGTAAAAGAAGACGACACAAAATATCACCATTTCCTTCTGGGACCAGTTCGTGCAAGACATACGGTATAAAACAAAGGTCGGCAGACCCCAGACGTGGTTTTCGTATGTGAATTTGCAGAACTAGGCAGTGTATGGTTGATTGAGTGCAGTGTTAATGTCTAAGAGAGACATCGGTTCAAATTTGCATGCAGTGTAAATGTCTTAGGGAGAGCTAATATATATGTCAGTGTAAATGTCTTAGGGAGAGCTAATATGTATGTCAAGTTTTACGTGTAGTGTTAGCAGTGTTACAGATTTATTGGGAAGTTGTGGTGGTTAGGGATCGTAAAAAAGTTTGGAACGAAAAACCGCAGTGAGACTGAAAAGGGAGTCAAGCTGTAGATAACGAAACAGATGCAGCTGTAGGGAGGGACAGAGGGAGTCTCGGTCAAGGTCGGAAGGGCAGCAGGAGATGTGGCTGGGGCTCTGGAAGAATGATTGGAGTGTTTTGATTATATTCAATTCTTATTGATTTTTGATGTTTCTTTTTGTTTTTATGCTTTCCCTTATTAAGTAGTTGGATTGGACATTTCTTCATTTCTACTTTTATTAATTTCTACATTTATTGATTTCTTGATTTATTCATTGATTTTATTAGAATTTATACTGATAGTGTAAACAGGTGGGAATGTTGGGCAAAATCTAAATGACTAATTGGTATGCGTTTGAATGATTAAAGAATGTTACACATTTAACAGAAGCTCATCTCTTCTGTAATGATTAGGGCCTGTGTCCGTGTGCAAACTATCACTGACACTAGGTCTTCAGCAAATGTTTAATCTATTGAGAGGCAGTTGATTGCCGAGAGAACGCTTCAGCGGTTTGTCCTGAATGAGAATGATAACAGACGTGTAGAGAGCGTCAATACTTACGCAGGCCTGATTTGCGATAGAAAGTGGCCTTTGTAGTAGAACGAATAGTTAAAGTGTCCAGATACCTAGACGCCTGTGTGAAAAGCGAGATGTGTGTGTGTTACCCTGTGCCAGCCCACGGCATGTTGTCTGTATGTGAATCAACCCTGTCTCCTTCTTTGCAAAGAATAAATGTCCAAAGATTAGTGAGTTCTGACACCAGTCTCGAGTGAATTTTTCTAACATAATGGTCGGCCGGATCGCAATACCTCCACTTCTCTTCAGCTTTGAACCTGAAACCGTGCACGGGGAGTCCAGGACTCGTGCCAAAGACCTCTGCCAGATTCTCACACGAGAATCCTTTGGTAAATTGAGAGGCCAGGTTTGTGCTGGAGAGGGTGGAGTGACGAGATCCTTTTTTAGTGAACCAGACTGGTGGGAATCATTTACTTAGGGAAATCTAGAATTGGTCCTCCCTTAAAGCCATCAGAACTAAGGGAGCGGTATTCTTTTATAAAAAATAAAAGAAACAGAGTGAAAAATATTGGTAAACTGAGGGAGAACCGTGAATGATGTTGCTTCTACTTCATCTTCTTTTTACTACAAAAACATTAAACAAATTAAAATTAAAAAGGGACGTTTTGAAAATTCTGAGTGGGTAACATCAAACCACCTGTTTGGAAATTTTTTTTAGCAGCAAAACATTTTGAAGCTATGGAATAAGACATCAAATCTACATTAAAATGGACACAAAGAGCATTTTCAAATTGGCGTGGACCAAAAATAATAAGTGCAACTAGATTTTCTATTTTCAAATATTGTGTGTAGAGCACACCGTTGATCTCAGTATTTCTACAGTTTAACTGTAACGTACGCTTCTCTACTTTTTATGATTCTAATACATTTTGGAGCAACATGACTTCCTGTAATATTATCTTAGCTGACAAGTTTGTAAAAATTAGAAAAATAAAAACACACACAAAGAAACAAACAAGAAAGTGGAAGGAGAAAAGACTATTTCTCGTGCCTGAAAACTGTACAAAATAAATAATCTATGGGAAGCTAAAAGAGTTGGGCCTACTCAATTTCTTCCCTATAAAGTAAAGATAATGATAAGATTTGAGAAGAGTGGGCTAATACTAGCAAAGAGGAAAGAAAAGAGGTTTTAACCAAAGCAAAAATGTGGTTATTGTTAGGGTTCAGAAAAAAAAACCAAAAGGATGAGAGCCTGCAGGCCGCAGGGACTTTTCTGCTACGAGCTCCTGAGTGCGCACGCGCATCAGAAAAATGGACTGGATCCGATTCACA
Source organism: Lycodopsis pacificus (assembly GCA_028022725.1). Lineage (NCBI taxonomy): Eukaryota > Metazoa > Chordata > Actinopteri > Perciformes > Zoarcidae > Lycodopsis > Lycodopsis pacificus. The sequence continues at coordinate 1,894,879 of CM051692.1, forward strand.
ATCAATAACAATATTTAATGTACTACACAAAGTTCACTTACAAGCTGCATTGACTATCAATAGTAATGTTCTCGAGAACAGAGACCACACTCACAGGTCTGAATTCAGGTACTAAAAAAAAAAAAAACGAGAGCGGATGTGGTCTGAGGAATTTTCTCCAGAATAGTCTCTTATATGCCCCGACAGTTGGAAATGTCAAACAGTCACAAAACATCTGAATGACCCTCCGTGGCGATTAGTGATTGGCTCCATTTGAATTCTGTCTCCTCCCTGGATCGATCCTTTAGCGAAACAGCTTTGCTCCTTGCAAAACATCTGTCTTGACCCCACCTCTGGTCAGTTGCCCTACCCACTGACCACATCCTCCATTTGCTGCATGTCACATTCAGAATCCCTGTCTGACCCTCAAGCTATTCTTACAGTGTTTTAATACCTTTAGTGACTATACTTTTATGATTTAATACATTAAATTAGTTAATATACTGTAACACATAATATCTTCTATAAGAAAGAATATTGTAAACATATTATTATTGTGACACTTCTACTCATCACTAGGGGGGTTATTTAATCATACTTATAATGCGTTTAATACTGAAATTCTCCACATTATCAGAGGCGCAAGAAAAAAAAAAAAAAAAAAAAAAAAAGGAACAGAAAAGACAAAGACTGATGCCACTACAGGACAATATAGATGAGATAAGACAATGACAGACAACAAGACAATGACAAAGAATGTGAACATAACGTGACTAATTCTCCTGATTTGTATCCAAGCTTACACCTTTGTGAGGTGGTGTGAGGGAGGCGGCCTCCTCCGAGTGTTTCCCCCACCCTCTGCTTCACCCCCAGATCTTCCACAGGCAGGAGCTTGCTCAGACTTCACGGGCCCCCCCAATCCGAGAACTCCTCTCCTCTCTCTCCCGCCTCCCGCTGTCCCAGGTTCTCAGACAGAACACAGACACAACAACTGAGCTCGCGACGGTGCTGGGAAAAGTCATGAGCGAGACTTTAGGCAGGCCGCTCTACGAGCCAGAATCCAACAGAATTGGCATAACACACGGTAAACCACCTTTACAAATGTCAGACTAATCAGATTTTACTTAAGCAACAGTGCTGAATAACCAAAGAGAAAAAAAAAAAAGAGAAAAAAAAAGAGAAAAAAAAGCAAACAGAATGCTGACACATATGTTATTGACTATGATGATGGTAATAATGAGGTGTCTAAACATGTTTGTTCTAATGTGTATTTCCGAGACAATTAAAGACGTGGAGCTTTCCGTGGACGGAGCGGAGGACGAGGGACGAGCAGAGGGGGAGGAGGGCTCGAGGGGGAAGCAAAGGTGGACGGAGTTGGGCTTGCTTCGTCTGTGGAAGGATGGGACACTGGGCACGTGATTGCAGGACCAGAGAGAGAGTGGACATGGGGAGGACATCGGAGGAGGGGGACGTCTGAACACCACATTCAACAGATTCAGGTCATGTAAAAACACGCACCCACACACTGATGCACAGACACAAACTGACGGTAAAGAATAATAGATAGAAATATTGGAACTATACCAAATACAATTGTGGGGTTAGAGATATTGAAGGGTGTGAAATATTTTTTTATTTCCTTTTGTTTGATTTTGGAGCAGGTACAAACAGAATATCTACAAGTACCATTAAGAGAATGAAAGTGGTTTGAATAAATGATTGACTGTTGTATGCAAGAGGTTTCTAACTCACTGAATTGTAACTGCAGTGTTGATAAACTAGGACACGGTCACAGCAAAGGCCGTGCTCTTATCTAAAGTTAAACAAACTAAGGGAGACATTTCTCTCTCCTCTGCAGAGAAAGAGGCTTTGACAACAATTAAATGCAACTAAAATAGCTAAATTCGACCCACCAGGGGAAAAATGTTACTTTATATGGATGAACATGATCATAAAGTAAGCAAGAACAAACTCCAGCTTTGGAAAGAAAAAGTAAAATGTTTGGGTTATGATTTATCTAAGAATGGCCGATACAAAAGAAAAGAAGCCATTCTCAAGGCAAACAAAAAGACAAACTAGAAAAAAGCATTTCCTGCTGAAAATGCTTTGGAATGCTGAAAACTGAAAATGAATCGCAAAAACATTGCTGAAAATAGATATCCAATTCAAAACAAAAAAAGACTTAATAATTCAAAAGGTTTAAAGGTTAGAAATATGAAGTATGAAGATATAGCACCCCTCTGCTGAAAGAGCTGAACATTTTGATAGTTGAACGGTTTCTGTAGTTTAAAATATGAAGAAGAAGAGTTTCAAAAAAGGGGGACGGAAGAAATAGTGGAATAAAGATTCGAAGAACAATAGTTGCTTAACAGCATTCCAATAATGATGTCATTCTTAGCAATGACTAATTTCTGTGAAGGTTGGGTTCCTAATTACGATGAATTAGCTAAACCTTTATCAAAATTGATTTATGATAAACCTAGGGCAGCACACAACAAATTGTGCTGGACTCTTGAAGCAGACGAAGCTTTACATGGTATTAAATAAGATGTTAACAAGTCCATCAGTGTTGGGATTGCCAAATTATGACAGGTCATACACACAAACAGTAGACTACAGAGGGGGTTTACATTCCATTTGAAGACGCAGATCTGACTATGCTTGTTGAGGACTCGTGTAAGAAGAAATTAGATGGTAAAAATGCAACGGGATATGCAATAGTGACAAATAATAAAGTGTTAAAATTTGAGTCTCAAACATTTTTTCCAGCACAAAGCTGCAGAACGAATGACTCTCACAGAGGCGAACTGAGAAAAGACAAAGTCATCACTATCGATACAGATACTAACTATGCATACTCATGCAGAAAAAAAAAAAGAGATTTCCTCAGCAGAAAACGGAACACGATGAAATTAAAAAGGAGAAAATAGGACAGAATTATGTTCCTGTTGTTTTTTTATTATACATTTAACTAAATATGCCACTCTATGCTAAAGGTGTGGGTAACTCAAACTGATATAAGGTTAAATCGTTTCTTTTCTCTACAAAGGTACAGAACGATATTCCATTTCTCATTAGCACTCAAAAAACAACAACAAAAGGAACAAGTCCCAGAAAGCTGCAGGTCTGCTGAGACTCTCAGCTCATTTAAATCAAGATTGAAGACTTTTCAAATTGCTGCTGCCTTTAATTGAACCACATTCAATTAATACATTAATCAATTTCCTGCATTTCTGCATTTTATTTCTTACACTGTTTTTTAACGTTTTAATGAATGTTCTAAATTGTTTTTAAATCTCCTTTTCTTTTGCTTTTAATGGTTTTGATGAAGCACTTTGAATTACCTTGTTGTTGAAATGTGCTATACAAATAAACTTGCCTTGCATATATAAAAATAGAGAGATGGTGACTAACAGATCAACTAACAGACCTATTATACATAGAGAATTGATACCAAATTTTCTTTTGAAGTGCAACATTTAGATCACGAGATCTTAAAAGACATGCAAACAAATGCTATACAGCAAGAATAAAAAACTATTGGATAAAACAAAACTGCAAATAAAACAAACTTTCTGGGAATGACCTGAGGGCAAACTAATATTACCTAAGACCTTATATAGATATACGGCTGAGCCATGGCTTGGACCATGTCTCAACAGGTGGGAAGGTATCTATGATAAAGAGGGTCTTTGCAGCATAGGGTTTCAAAAAACTACTGAAAAAAAAAGAAAATTTGTTTTGAGTCTAGCATGCATTGAACTAAACTAATATGAAGAGAAGAAATATTGTTTGACAATAGTTGACAGATACTTTAAATTGATCGAGATGTTATTACGGAAGCAAAAGCTTTGACTAAGGATAAAGAACATTTTGAAATACCAGTAATAAATTATTGTGATAATGATATACATTTTGTAAAAAAAGTAATAAAACATTTGGCTGAGGTATTTGGAGTAAACACGAAATATCGTTGCTCTTATCACCCACAGTCAGCAGGGTTAATTGAAATAACTAATGGTACAATTGAAAGAAAAAAAAGAAAGAAAGAACACATATCTTGCCGAGCCTAAATCATTGGTTGGACAAGATGAACATAATGGGATAAAATACAGAAAATTGTTAGAAAGAAAATAAATTGTTGTCTCTTCCACTCGGGAGGATCATAATAGTCCACGCACAAGGTTACGACAACTTGGAATGCACCGACCGTTTTAAGTTCTCCTCAGCACACCAACAGCTGTCCACATAGCAGAGAAAGAAAACAACTAAATAGTCGCACTGATAACTCCTAATCTTGGGGCACCTGTTTCCCTCTGGGTGAGTCTGGAAGAACAGGGATTTGAAGCCTCTGTGGCCATTTGTCTGACCAGTGAAGATACTAACACGCTCAGAGGGGTTAGTGGTGTCTGTAAGAAACAAAAGAGCTCAGTGATACAACTAACATCGCAGAAATTGATAACTTTAGACAGCCAGGGCTATGTGGGATAAGGGGAACTATGTTTTGCTTTGCTTTGCTTTGCTTTAATCAGAATCAGAATCAGAATCAATAATAATTAATCCAATATTATAGCGAGAAATTGAGAAGATAAAATTGACCATCAATAAATAGGAAAATACAATGTAATGGAATATTTCCTTTCACAGTTCAGGTGAAGTTGGTTTTATCCAAAGTGTTCAAAAATAAACAGAGTCTTGAGGAATGATCAAAGTTTCAAAAGAGTCAATTTAATGTTTGCAAACAGAGAGCACAAGATAAGACACATGAGGAGACGGGGAACAAGAGTGGGGGCCAATGTTCTGGTGCGAACTCTCACAGACAGTTGGTCTCAGCAAATGTTTAGGCTAACAGAAGGAACAGTTGATTACTTAAGAACACTCTGGTCTCTCCTCCAGAATAAGATAGAAAGTTACCTCTGTATCAGAACGAATATGTCAATGTGTCCAGACATCAAGACGCCTGTGCAAGTGAACTTTCTAACAGTAACATATCATTGGAAAATATGAGGAGGACATGTTAAAACATTTTTTACCATCACAACAACCAAATGAACATTACACGCTGGGAACAATTCTGTTCCGCATGACACCAGAAATTGACCAAACAGGTTTCAAATGTGCCTTACAAATTGTTTTCTCCTCCTCAAACTGTCTAGTAGCGACAATTGTATCACTCTGCACTATCTGTTGCCACCTGATTAAACAAAATGACATCCTGTTTCTCACCCAATGCAGCAAACTATGTTGAAACAACACACAGACAGCTGATGAATATGGACGAGGCCCAGGGCTGGCACCTGGTGGTTCTGTGGGGGTAAGCGAAGCAGTGGAGTGGAACTCGTGCGTTGGCACAGTTGGTGAGGGCATTCGATGCATTGCCTATGGATATTGCCTCCCTGCGTAACCTCCTAGAGACAGACCACGACCAAAGGTCAGCCCATCTGGCAGTTTCAGTCAGTCTGTGTACATAGATGACATTGGAGTCCCGAGGGGAAATCAAATTGATGCGGGGTTTGAAACAGTACTATTTTGGTGGGCAACAATATGTGGAGGGGTCAAGACGTGCTGCTGGCGGAGAGAGGAGGGGTCTACAAAAGTGTTTGGTTCATCTTAAATGTACTTTCATACCATGTTTGAGGAGATTACTGCAGCGATGAATTGATGTTGATATGACTAAACAAACTCTAGTGTACTACAGATCTCCAGCAGGATGGAGAGGAAACTGAGGAAGAGGAAGAGAAACCAGATTGCTTTCGTTGACAAACTCCCAATTGAACGATGACACACAAGTCTAAGAAGTTCACACCTAGCAGGTGTGAACAGGGGGATTTGTGAATAAAATATACATTCAATGTTACTTGTATGCTTATACGCGGATATGTGAGTTCTAGTAGAAGAAGGTCAAATACTCCAGACGGGGCATTCATAGCGCTCGTTTGAACACAGTGAGAAGTATTAGAACTCTGAAGGATAGCTTTTGCCCCAGATAAATGTCACATAGTCTCACAGAGAACCAGTTTCAGCTGCCTGCACTGCTTAGAGATAGAGAGGTGCCCCGCTTATCAAGTTGGCCAGTCATAACAATATGGAGTTACATCAACATCTACGCCCACTGAAGATGCGGCGGAGGAGAACCAATCGTGAGCCAGTGTGGGCGATGATGCTCAGTGCTCCTGCGGGTCCTTTGATAGCTAAAAACAAAGCCGCCCCTACTTTATATTCCACTATATAATGTTATGCGCAATGATGTTTATGTGCCTTTTCCTGCTTTTCCTGTCTTTTGTACATTTTCCCTGCTCACTCAGAGTAGAGATTAGGCCTCGTGCACGATTTGACTGCTGGGCGTAATACTTCTGTCATAAATAAACCTTATTGCTTGAATTGAGCTAATTGCCTCGACCTCAGTCTGTCCACCGAGTTTTCTCCACAACAAAACAAAGGTCACCATAATGCAGTGGTGGGCCGTCAGGGCCTGCAGGGCCTTCTCTGCTGGCCTAAACACAATCACTAAGTTATATCTATTTCATAATTTAATAATGTTTCTTAAATACACTACATGTATTATAATTTATAAACATATTTTCCCCATTATCTTATGTTCTCATTGCACAGCTCCTGTCTTCCTCAGTTGCTCTGCTTCCAGTGCAGCTTGTTTTAAGTAGAGCTTTTATCCAATCAGATCTCACCTCTGTGTCTCTATGTAAGAAGAGAGGCTGAGGCCTGCAGACTCACAAGTGCATCCATGTGCACTTTAAGTGAATGGGGACGATATTGTTGATTGTCATAGTGTTAAACCAATCAGATCTTTAGTTTGACGTGTTGGGCGTATTCTTTGACGTGTCAGAGCTACTGAGGTCGTCTACAAGTACATCAGCATTAGCATGCGCTGTGATTGGTCAGTGGGCCAGCGTGATTGTTGTGAAACTGAAGCAGGTAGCAGAACTGAGTAGTAGTAAGAGTTCAAGTTGAAAGATATGTAAGAAGTTATGACATTTTTAGCGTTTTGCTTGGTGTAGCTTTGTTTTTTTTAACACTTAATGGCTGAAGGAGGAGAAACGGATTTCTCAAGAAGGACATTTCAAGAAAGCTGGACATCAACCGTGACCCAGCCAGGAAGAGGATTTGAGCGCAACTTTCAGTCAACTACCAACGGTATTCCTGGCTGACACCGTCGGAGAAGTGTTGCACAACTTATGGCTGGGAATACGTTTCATTGGCAACTGAGCATCTTGGTGTTTGGAGCTACGCTGGATTTGCTAACCTGAGTTGGCTCAGACACGGATGGTGAGGGGATTGCTGCCTGTCTGAATCAGTAGGAACAGCTGAACGCTGCGGGGAGAGTAGCTGCAGCGTAGCGTGTTTGCTGCTGTTGGTTTTCCTGCTAAGCTAGTTTAGCATAGCACGCCTCCCAGAACACACGCGCCTCACCAGAGTACGATGTTGTTCCTCTGTGGTGGGCGTGTCAGACAGCATGTTGTCTGCTACGTCGGGTCGGTTGCCAGGTTGAGCGCAGTGGCTCCACCGAGAGAACATTAATTATATTTCACACAATTTAAGCGTCTGCATTTTCCAAATGCATTAGTATTATTCAAACGTGTTGTTTGGTTCGTAATGCGTACCGAATTGTGAGCTTCGTACCGAACGGTTTAATATGAATACGTGTGTTGTTACACCCCTAATAACCTGTAGCTGAGGCGTCGTAATGAGGTTATTAGGAGGTGGCTCAAGTGTAGTAGGACAGTATTCAGTACTGGTATAGTACCAGGTATAAAACACATGGCTGCCACTGCCATATCGTAACACTAGTTCTCTAAGCACAGGCGGAGCCCTCTTCTGGACTCTATGTGTAATACTCTCCGCTAATCACAAAACAATATGCATTCACGTAGCCGGCCAATCAAGACATGCCTATCCAAATATATGCCGACCCCCCCCGTACACAAAGCAGCACACACTGCCGTCAGCCATCCGACACCCTCTCCAGCGAGCGGCGTAAAAGCTGGTAGAGGGCTGTGCTTACAGAACTATGGTTACATAATTGTAACCTTTGTTCTAACTCACACAGGCTTTGCTCTCTACTCTGTGGGCACAGTGGCTGGAGGCCAAGAAATGCTACCTGCGATTTGGTCTGAGGGTAGCCACAACAGAGCAGCAAGTCACTGGGGTGCAACGGCATGGCAGTTAGTTCACACTCTCTTAACTGAGACAGTGTGCTACAGTGACACGCATCATTGGCATGCATCAGGCATGAAGCGGTTTTTGCCCATGCAAGAGGTGGCCAAACACTGGTCTGTGGCCTTAAACCCTTGCAGCAAGAATAAATGGATGCTGCATACAGTTAGACAGTGGCATGAGACAGCCCTCTGTCCACCAAGCACTGGAAAAATTAGAGAATTCAATTCAATTTATTTTGTATCGTTCAAAATCACAAATCACAAATTTGCATCAGAGGGCTTTAAATTCTGTACACGTGTGACATCGTCTGTCCCGGGACGCTCACATCGGAACAGGAAAAAAGAAGAAAGCACAAAGACTCCGGTGAAGAAGCAAAGTCAGTAATGTGTGTTAATGGTATCGGTAATAGGAATAGTAATGTGACTCATAATAAAAAATGATGTGGGTGTCAGCAGGGCCATGGCAGGAGGCGGGACCAGGGTCCAGATATAATCTCGATCCATGGAACCTGTGAGGAGAGAAAGCACAAAGACTCCAGAGAAGAAGCAAAGTTAGTAATGTGCATCAATGGGACATGAATTCATACAGAAGGAGATGAAGAAGAGGAGCGAGGAGCTCAGTGTACACAAGGAAGTATAGACCTAACTACAGAGGACAAGTGATTTAGCCTCCTTTCCTCGCACCAGTGTTGGAACCCTGATCACTTTGCCCAGTAACAGGCAATGGTGGATCCTGCTCTTTGGCTCCTGGATGGTCTGGAGAACCTGTACAGACAGCCAAGCCTTCCTCAGCCTGTCGCTCTCCTAGGCCTGGAGAGGATGGCCCACAGTGGGCAGCATAACCGCCCTTGAGACAGAACCCCCTCTTATTTCCACCTACCATGGCGCCAAGAGGCAACCTGGAGCTTCCAGTATGACCAACAACTGCTCCTGCCTCACTTGCTGCAGCAGGAGAGGGTCTTTGTGTGAAGCCTTCTTGGCCATTGCACATGTGCAACTGCATCTACCACCAGGGGTGGATCTTCTTGCAGTGCTAGGGACGACATAGCAGGCAGGGGATGTTGTGTCGGTTGGCAAACAAATCCCCCTCTGCTTTCTCAAACCTGGTCCAAATCAGGGTGAAGCCTCCACTTGTCTTGTTGGGGTCCGCCTCCACATGATGTTGGTACCCCTGTTTACAATTCCGGAATGTGGAGAGCCTTCAGACACAACAGGCGGCTTAACTGTGATTTCTCCTCATCCAGACGTTTAAAGCGCTGAGTGACAAATTAAATCCAAAGAGCCTTTCCTTTGCGACGGGGGCTCCTGGGAGATCATGCCGGTCCTTTCATGGGAGTCCCAGCCACACATGGCGAGAACCTACAATGGCCCACGGCTGTTGCAACTCCCTGAATCAGATTATTAATTTTGGCTCCGGTCCAGCATGTCAGTCTGAGACGGTGGGGTGGGGGGTGTTAAGCCCAACACACCCACATTGTTAGCAACGGCCAAATTCCCCACTTCCAACCCCCTTACTTCCTACCCCCTTACTTCCTACTGTTGAGAATTCCAGTATTAGACGCATTATAAGTAAGATTAAATAACCCCCCTAGTGATGAGTAGAAGTGTCACAATAATAATATGTTAGTCACAATATGTTTAAAATATTCTTGCTTATGGAAGATATTATGTGTTACAGTATATTAACTAATTGAATGTATTAAATCATAAAAGTATAGTCACTAAAGGTATTAAAACACTAAGAATAGTTTGAGGGTCAGAGAGAGGGTTCACAGACATGCAGAATGGAGGATGGGATCTGGGGAGGACAATTGACCAGAGGTGGAGTCGAATGGAGCCAATCGCCACGGAGGGTCATTCAGGTGTTAATGACTTTCGGACACTTCCGACGTACAAAAGACTGATCTGTAGAGAATTCCTCAGACCACATCCGCCCTCGGTTTTTCAGCCTCACCTGTGAGTGAGATAGGTGTGTGGTCTCTGTTCTCGAGAACATTAGCTGTTCTCGAGAACATTAGTTAATGCAGCTTGTAAGTGAATTTCATGTAGTACATTAAATATGATGTTAATTTTTTAACCGGTTCCAGCTCATTTTTCCACTGTGCGTGCACTGTATGGAGTTCGCAGCAGGGGGGAGGTCCTGCGGCCTCGCAGCGCTTCATCCTTTGATTCCAGTCCCAACAAATTGGTGACATCCCGACGTGATTTTTGCTGGAACACGGACTGGACGGGAACGCTAACCACGATACTTTCAGGCGCCAAAGACATACGGGTAAGACGGAACCTTTTTAATAAAACTCCGCATATAGGTAGATAGGAAAACTTAGAGACAGTATCGTGGCCAGCGCCTCTGAAAGCCTGACGAAGGAGCGAGCCGCAGCAAGCCGGTAACGTGTATTGATTTGAAGTAGCTGGAATACTATGTGGGACACACTTGCAAGCTGGATTAGGGAGACGTGTATTTTGACTACACGCTGTTCTTTGTTGCGAAATCCTACCGGTGAGGTACGTCTTAGAGACGTTAGTTTTGATAAGTTAAGAGAGCTGAAAAAGGCTCTGAGTGATAGGATAACGGGCATTTGATTTGGTGGGGTCAGGCGGACTGGAGAGATATCTTCGGGTCTGATAAAGCTAAATAGCCTGTTAAACCAGAAACTCAAGTAAGGTTTAAAGTATTGTCGTGTGAATTAGACTTGAGCATGAATTGCGCGTGAATTACGTGGAATTAACGACGGTTGTTTCATCGTCTCACGGTGGCGTCATGTGTTTGATGAACCGACACGGGAGGGTATAAATTGCAGCTTAGAAGCTAACAGAACTAGTTGCATGAAGCGCTATAATTAACTGAGTTCAGGGGAACATAATCTGGGGTGGGTAATATAGGTAATGAGTAACGTTAGGTAATAATATATTGTAATCACGGTGTATCTTGTTATGAGTGTTGCTATAGCGTTGTGAGGAGTCGTTTTGCTGTGTGGAGTGAATGATAGCAGAGCCGAAGGTTGCTTTGTGCTCAGCCTAGATAACTAACGTTAGATAAAAACGATCATAAAATAACCGGTGCATATGGAGAAGCCGAGCACGGTCTAGCATAAATAACGTGGGTGAATGCGGCATGGTTAACAGTTACAACTACGGTGCTTTGTCTGTGTTGAAGACACATTTTCGCCGGTTAGCTTAGCCGCTAATAGCATTAGCCCTTTGTTCATATTTCGCGGGAAGTTTGGCCACACTTCCGGTTTAGAAAAAACCAACGAAGGAGAAGAATAGACAACTCTGCCACCTATCGGTTGGAGTAGTAATTGCTTGATAATTACAGAAAACTCCATTACCCAGAAAACCTAGAGGCACTATTGTCTTAGAACTACAGAAATACTCAGTCACCCGTAGATTACTAGATAAAATGAGTTTTGGTGATAAACTTGTAATATCATTGTTTTAGACTCTAATCTTACAACTTGCAGTTTGACTTTAATGGTTAATTCTAGTTTAATTCAGTATTCTAATTGCCATTGATAACTTTTTAGTTTCAATTCAACATTTCAATTACAGTTGGTACATTTAGTTTTAATCCAGTAATTTAACTCCCAGTTTCAATTCAATTTTTATCCTAAAAATTGTTAGTTTTGATTCAATATTTTAACTTGCATAGTTGATATTGATTTTGAATCCGACATTTGTAATTTTTGATCTTAATTAAATTTTAATTCAGAATTTAATAACATACTGTTTAGTTTTGCAATTTTAATTGTGAAAAAAGTTGTTTCCACAGGTGGAGAACACAGAGGCATTTGCAGACAGGAGAAAGCAGTCTCCTATCATATCACAAGTAGCTGGCTGTGAATGAGGTCCAAGGTGTCAGTGGTACTGACCAGTAAGGTGGACTGGACCATGGGAGATTCATTTTATAGATAAGTTACATACATGACATAGATTTACCAAGGGGGGTGTCTAATGAATTTAAAGCCAGAAATCACATAGCAGCAGATTTAGAATCTGTTTTTTCCTGAAGGTTGTCAATTAATAAAATTGTAAATTGGATCAATTACACATAGTATAACCAGTAACATTTTGTAAACTTCACTTGTGACACCATAGCAGGACTTCACGAGCCGGTAGATAAGACTAGTTTAAGAACCTGGTAGAACATATAGCATTAAATATGATTCTAGCAGAGTGTAGGACATTAGGATTTGCATGTTGAACTTTCATTCCAGACAGAGCAGTTCCTGATCATCTTCACTGAGATGCTGATGGACCTGATTGAGTCCAGATGGACTTCTGAAAACATCCGGTGAGATACTGATAATTTGGAAAAATTTACTCTGGGTGATTGTTCACTGTATTAGGAAATATAATTTTGTCAACTGGAAAAGATACAGACAAGGCTTCTCAGAATTCTTCTCTATCCCTCATTTCGCAGGATGGATCCAGAACTCGACGCAGCACCTCCCCCACCTCCACCACCTGATCCTCTCTGTATGCTGCTGCATCCCTTGCATGTGTGAACTCTACAAGCGTAGGGCAATCAGTTAGAGTCGTGGTTCTGTCATAAATTGAATGTGTTGTAATTCACTATCCTGTTCTACACATGACATCTATTGCACTTCTGTCCATCCTGGGAGAGGGATTCCTCCTCTATTGCTCTCCCACAGGTTTCTTCCCTTTTCCTCCCCGTTAAAGGGGTTTTTTGGGGAGTTTTTTCCTGTTCCGGGACAAGAGGATGTCAACTGTGTACATATTGTAAAGCCCTCTGAGGCAAATTTGTAATTTGTGATTTTGGGCTATACAAAATGAATTGAATGATGTTTATGAACTTGAACTGTAAGCTACTGTTTAGTTGAGGAAATTCACCCTCGGCCCATAAAGGACCATTAGAGAGGGATTGTTTTTCCTGTCATTTTTTTGAACACACTATGAATAGCGTGTTAGGGGGGAATTGTTGAGAATTCCAGTATTAGACGCATTATAAGTAAGATTAAATAACCCCCCTAGTGATGAGTAGAAGTGTCACAATAATAATATGTTAGTCACAATATGTTTAAAATATTCTTGCTTATGGAAGATATTATGTGTTACAGTATATTAACTAATTGAATGTATTAAATCATAAAAGTATAGTCACTAAAGGTATTAAAACACTAAGAATAGTTTGAGGGTCAGAGAGAGGGTTCACAGACATGCAGAATGGAGGATGGGATCTGGGGAGGACAATTGACCAGAGGTGGAGTCGAATGGAGCCAATCGCCACGGAGGGTCATTCAGGTGTTAATGACTTTCGGACACTTCCGACGTACAAAAGACTGATCTGTAGAGAATTCCTCAGACCACATCCGCCCTCGGTTTTTCAGCCTCACCTGTGAGTGAGATAGGTGTGTGGTCTCTGTTCTCGAGAACATTAGCTGTTCTCGAGAACATTAGTTAATGCAGCTTGTAAGTGAATTTCATGTAGTACATTAAATATGATGTTAATTTTTGAACCGGTTCCAGCTCATTTTTCCACTGTGCGTGCACTGTATGGAGTTCGCAGCAGGGGGGAGGTCCTGCGGCCTCGCAGCGCTTCATCCTTTGATTCCAGTCCCAACACTACCCTCTTGCTTCCTACCCCCTTACTTCCTACCCCCTTGCTTGGACCCGTCTTTGGATTTGGATCAGTGTTGTAACATGTAAAGGCTTTTAGGAAAGCTTGAAATCACTGTGATGAAAAAAGAAGTGAGCGGTAAAACGTGTGCACCTTCCTGATCAATTTGAGCAGAAAACAAGTAAAACATTACTTATTGCACCTTTCATTTTTAGGCCTCATCAGGTCTTTAGGTAACCTGAAATCATCAGTGACGTCTTTTTTTTGTACGTCTCAAACTAACAATTTCGTCGTATTCTTTAACTCTGATGTTTCATTTCTCAGTTGACCTCCTGGCAGAATTACAAGCAGTGTGGGGCAACTACTTTGGGCAGATGCAGAACCAGAAAACGATACAATTTGACATCACGCTATTTCACACAGGTAATATCAAACAGGTGATAATCCGCACACACCTGTTATCCTCCATCTGCTGTTCTTCTGCTACATCCTGTTTGAATGAGCTGCAGGTTGCTCTGCTGAGTGACGTCCTGCTGCTTTCCTGTTTGCTAATCTTCTCAGAAAGTTGCTTGAGATCCTGAAAGCCTGTTCTTGACCAGGTACCATCCCCTCAAACCCACATCAGACCCACATCTGCTGTCATTGCCAAAAGCTTTGGGCATGAGTTCTGTGGTTTCCCTTCAGATCGGGAGTGTGAGTCCATCCTCTCAAGTCGAGGACAATAAAATACCATTTTAAACTGTTCAGTAACTATAACTATATAACAGGAACCAAGGATCTATCTGGCATGCATTTATCCATAATTATATTCATTTACAAGTTACTCAGTAAGGAGACTGTGGATGGTTCTAACAGTTTGGACATTTCTGTCTCTATCTTAAAACTCTTTTAACAACAGCAACAACAACAACCAGCAACCTTTCAGCCAGGAGGCCGCTGTTCCTTCCTCAAGAAGTCAATGTTGATTTATTCCTCACTTAACTGGAGTACTTCAGTAACAGCACTTCTATAACTATTCTAAGACAAAACCTAACAAAGTACTTTTGTTGTCTAAACCTAACTGAGTAAACGGAACTTTATTTTGAAAAGACTGCACGTATGTAACTGAGTTTATTCTCAAACACAAGGTGTGAAATGTAAATTCACCTCATCTCATAGGCCTGGGTGAACTGTAACAATATGACAAGATATGAAATATGAAAGGATTGATGAAAGCTTTTAAATGATATTTTTAACATTACTTTGCACACAACCACCATGAAGGAAGTCGAGGCTGAAGGTTTTGCTGTCTTTAAAATGTTCCTGTAATTGCTGGATGGTTGTGAACATTGTTGTGTTATGAGGAAAGATGGAGGCTGTTTATTTCTTATTATAACAGACGCTGCAATTAATGAGAGACATTTGAGTAGAGCAGCTTTAATATGAGCCGCAGAAAGAACACAACATTTCCTTCCGTCTGCATTGATCAGCCTTCATGAGAAGAGAATGTGTGCGTATGCTTCGGTAGAGCAGAATAATACCGCTCAACAATAGGCGTCTCTGCAGAGGCGCTCTCTAAAGCCCGTATGCCGTAGCAGAGGCTAAACGGGAGCTGGAGAGTCTGGTGTGAATCAATAAAAGCCATCAAACACCTGAGGGGTCCCCCAATTTTCCCACAAACCACTCCACCCCCTGGGCAGGAGGAAACAATGGCAGCGCATCAATACCTGCAATTGGGAGAAGGTGGGCCAGGAGACAGCGAGCAAACCATACAAGTGGGTCACCGCTCCTCCAGACAGCAAATGAGCGTGCAATCGTTTGCATCAATTCAGTCCAGTGGGAGATGGAGGACAGGGGGGGGGGCATTAGATGTGTGTTGGTATAGAAGGTGGGCGCCGGACAAGAAGGGGTGTGGAGGTTTTCAGAGCAGGTAGAGATGGACACACAGGGGGATATGGCTGCTTTCAATTACCCACAAATTCAGAGCAATTTCCACCTCTTTCTGACCTCCCCTCCCCCCCCACTGCGAGGCTGATGGGAGCGCTGAACAAGAGGTGTGGAGATGGCGATTGTTTGCCTGCGCGTTGGTGGGGAGGAGCAGTAGGAGGTCGGGGTTCATCCGTCTGCTTTGTTCAACCTTTCTCTGTCACCTTGCAGCTTCTATTGGAGCCTTCGTTCTGTGCAGAGGCAGGAACTCCAAAGTGCATTTCAACTTCTGTGTAGATGTTGATGAGCCACTTCCTCAGAGCGAGAGATACTCTCATGCTGCTTAAAGATAACAGACACACACACACACACACACTCACTCACACACACACATACACTCACACACACACACACACACACACACTCACACACACATACACTCACACACACACACATACACTCACACACACATACATACACTCACACACACACTCTCACTGTCAGGATCCAGGATCCCTGTCGGACCCGTTGTGTTTCCCCTGATCTCCTCTCCTCATGTGTCCTGTCATTCCCCTGTTTGTTATTGTATGCCATGTGCTCTGTGTTTGTCCTCTGTCTCCAGACACCTCCCACACCCTTGATCGTGCACAGCTGAGGACACTCCAGCCGATCACCTCCTGCAGCCTGACACACCAGACTCAGGGCCCGCTAATGAGTTCCCTGTCACTATATAAACTCTGGTCCTGCAGTCTGGGGTTGTCAGGTCGTACCGTCTTTCACCCGCTTCAACCCCGTGGCATCCTCTGCCCTCCTGGGGTTCTACGGATTACACACGCCGTTCAAGCGGCCAGCTCTCTGGTGTCGAGCCACGGGACTCACACTGCCGGTTTGCCTACTCTGGTGTCGGACCACGGGCTCCACACCTTCACGCACCTTCTAAATAAAACCTGTTTCCAGTAACTTCTGTCTCCTGTGGTCTTGCGTTTGGGTCCTACCTGTTAACTCCCGTGACAGAACGACCTGACCATAATGGACCCAGCAACCACAGGAGCACCTACGCTGGCCGGACATAGCACGCTGCTGGAAGCACACCAGCAGATGCTCCAGGAGATGAGAAGTTTCGCTGGTGAAGTTTCTCGGGTTGGCTGGCTCGTGCAGGAACTAGCCCGGACAGTCAAGTCTCCACCAGTTCCAGCACCCGCACTATTCCCGCCTGTCTTCGCTCCGCCGGTCTGGGAATCCCCCGTGCCGGCTCCGGAGTCCTATGACGGAACACTGGGGAGGTGCCAGGGCTTCCTGTTGCTATGTCAACGGGTATTTGACCGTCAGCCTCAGACTTTTGCCTCGGACGGGGCCAAGGTGTCCTACGTGGTGGGATTACTGCGGGGAAGGGCTTTGGACTGGGCCGCGAGAACGTTAGGTTTTCATCGGCCTAATACTGTGTGTTATGTGGACTTTGTGGCAGATCTGATGAGAGTTTTTGACCCTCTAGGGGACTCTGATTATATGGCTAAGCACCTTCTCAGCCGGAGACGGGGCCAAGCAAGTGTAGCGGAACACTCGGTGGCCCGGCCGACTCCGGCTCCCCGCATTCGGACGGCATTCCAGCCAGCTCCAGTTCCTACCGCCTCTGCGCCACAGCTTTCCCCAGTCCCGGCCGCCACCGTCTCCGAACCGCGGCGACCTCCAGTCCCGGCCACCGCAGTCTCCGAACCGCGGCGACCTCCAGTCCCGGCCGCCGCCGTCTCCGAACCGCGGCGACCTCCAGTCCCGGCCGCCGCCGTCCCGGAGCAGCAGCGACCTCCAGTCCCGGCTGTCGCCTCAGAGCCGCAGCTATCCCCGGACCTCGCCGTTTCAGAACCAGAGCCGCTCCCAGTCCCTGCCGCTGCCGCCTCTACGCCAGCTCCAGTTCCTGCCGCCTCCGCGCCGCAGCCCGCTCCAGTTCCTGCCGCCTCCGCGCCGCAGCCCGCTCCAGTTCCTGCCGCCTCCGCGCCGCAGCCCGCTCCAGTTCCTGCCGCCTCCGCGCCGCAGCCCGCTCCAGTTCCTGCCGCCTCCGCGCCGCAGCCCGCTCCAGTTCCTGCCGCCTCAGCGCCGCAGCCCGCTCCAGTTCCTGCCGCCGCCTCCGAGCCGCAGCCCGCTCCAGTCCAGGCCGCCGCCTCCGAGCCGCAGCCCGCTCCAGTCCAGGCCGCCGCCTCCGAGCCGCAGCCCGCTCCAGTCCCGGCCGCCGCCGCCTCCGAGCCGCAGCCCGCTCCAGTCCCGGCCGCCGCCGCCTCCGAGCCGCAGCCCGCTCCAGTCCCGGCCGCCGCCGCCTCCGAGCCGCAGCCCGCTCCAGTCCAGGCCGCCGCCGCCTCCGAGCCGCAGCGCCCTCCAGTCCAGGCCGCCGCCGCCTCCGAGCCGCAGCACCCTCCAGTCCCGGCCGCCGCCGCCTCCGAGCTGCAGCCCGCTCCAGTCCAGGCTGCCGCCGCCTCCGAGCCGCAGCGACCTCCAGCCCCGGCCGCTGCCGTCCCAGAGCAGCAGCGACCTCCAGCCCCGGCCGCTGCCGTCCCAGAGCAGCAGCGACCTCCAGCCCCGGCCGCTGCCGTCCCAGAGCAGCAGCGACCTCCAGCCCCGGCCGCTGCCGTCCCAGAGCAGCAGCGACCTCCAGCCCCGGCCGCTGCCGTCCCAGAGCAGCAGCGACCTCCAGCCCCGGCCGCTGCCGTCCCAGAGCAGCAGCGACCTCCAGCCCCGGCCGCTGCCGTCCCAGAGCAGCAGCGACCTCCAGCCCCGGCCGCTGCCGTCCCAGAGCAGCAGCGACCTCCAGCCCCGGCCGCTGCCGTCCCAGAGCAGCAGCGACCTCCAGCCCCGGCCGCTGCCGTCCCAGAGCAGCAGCGACCTCCAGCCCCGGCCGCTACCGTCCCAGAGCAGCAGCGACCTCCAGCCCCGGCCGCTGCCGTCCCAGAGCAGCAGCGACCTCCAGCCCCGGCCGCTGCCGTCCCAGAGCAGCAGCGACCTCCAGCCCCGGCCGCTGCCGTCCCAGAGCAGCAGCGACCTCCAGTTCCCGCCGCTGCCGTCCCGGAGCAGCAGCGACCTCCAGTGGCCGCCTCGGAGCAGCATCGACCTCCAGTTGCTGTCTCGGGGCAGCAGCGACCTCCAGGGCCTGCCGCCGCTGCCGTCACGGCGCAGCAGCGACCTCCAGTGCCTGCCGCCGCTGCCGTCACGGCGCAGCAGCGACCTCCAGTGCCTGCCGCCGCTGGACTAGCATCCTGTTCTCCGGAGCCCTTCTGCCCGCCCGGCCGTCCGCCGGAGCACCCGTGCCCGGAGCCCTTCTGCCCGCCCGGCCGTCCGCCGGAGCACCCGTGCCCGGAGCCCTTCTGCCCGCCCGGCCGTCCGCCGGAGCACCCGTGCCCGGAGCCCTTCTGCCCGCCCGGCCGTCCGCCGGAGCACCCGTGCCCGGAGCCCTTCTGCCCGCCCGGCCGTCCGCCGGAGCACCCGTGGCCGACACTCTTCTGCGGCCCCGTGGCCGGTCAGATCCTGTCACCCCTCCTCCGGACCCCCGCCGCCCACCCTAGTCGGCCTTGTAGCTGTGGGGACATCCCTCCTCCGGACCCCCTCCACCCGCCCTTTTTTGTGTCTTCTTGTACGTCTAGAATCCGTTCCTTAAGGGGGGGGTACTGTCAGGATCCAGGATCCCTGTCGGACCCGTTGTGTTTCCCCTGATCTCCTCTCCTCATGTGTCCTGTCATTCCCCTGTTTGTTATTGTATGCCATGTGCTCTGTGTTTGTCCTCTGTCTCCAGACACCTCCCACACCCTTGATCGTGCACAGCTGAGGACACTCCAGCCGATCACCTCCTGCAGCCTGACACACCAGACTCAGGGCCCGCTAATGAGTTCCCTGTCACTATATAAACTCTGGTCCTGCAGTCTGGGGTTGTCAGGTCGTACCGTCTTTCACCCGCTTCAACCCCGTGGCATCCTCTGCCCTCCTGGGGTTCTACGGATTACACACGCCGTTCAAGCGGCCAGCTCTCTGGTGTCGAGCCACGGGACTCACACTGCCGGTTTGCCTACTCTGGTGTCGGACCACGGGCTCCACACCTTCACGCACCTTCTAAATAAAACCTGTTTCCAGTAACTTCTGTCTCCTGTGGTCTTGCGTTTGGGTCCTACCTGTTAACTCCCGTGACACTCACACACATACACTCACACTCACACACACACACACACGCTCACACACACACACACACACTCACACACACTCACGCTCACACACACACACACACGCTCACACACACGCACGCTCACACACACACTGCATTGTTCCATCCAGCAGAATAACTCCGTGCTGTAGTGGAGTTTGTGGTGATGCACCTCGTCTCTGTGGCTCTTCCAGTCGCATTGTGTTTTTCTATTAGCAGAGAGGTTTGTAATGCTTTACATTCAATGATTGCAGATACTTGTGTCTCCATGATCCATGAATCATTTAATACAATGTCAGTTGAAGCATTCAAACAGACTAAACACACATCTTCTTCTTTAGTTTAGTTATAAGAGTAAAATAAAACTAGAAAAAGCATTTCCTGCTGAAAATGCGTTGGAATGCTGAAAACTGAAATTAATTGCAAAAACATTGCTGAAAATAGATATCCAATTCAAAAACAATTGCAAAAAGCTTAATAATTCAAAAAGTTTAAAGATTACAAATATGAAGTTATATCACCCCTCTCCTGAAAGAGCTGAACATTTTGATATTCGAACTGTTTCTGTAGCTTAAAAGAATTCCATCGGTAGTGATATTTGTTGTAGTAGTACTAGACGTTGTAGTTGTAGTAGAAGTATTATCAATGTCATCGTGACATCATCCAACTGTTTCCTTAGCTTGAGCAGCACTCTCCATGACAAGCAACGGTATCGCCACCTTGCTGGAAACAATATAATAATGCCACAAATCGCTATGATCCAACAATGTGTATTGTCATACACATTGCCCAAATCTATGGCCCGGACCGTGCCGTTTGTATTACAATAGCGCCCTGAAATCAGGTGTATTCTATATGGCATAATAACTGATGGATGATAGTCGTTCATATGCAAAGCTGAGGAGGATGAAGGTAAATGCTTGACGATCTACAGGACATTCATGACATTCAATCCATGTAGAAGGGAGATGAACAGGGACCATCAGGTTTTCTATTTAATGCCAACGCAGAACAATCACAGATTTAAGCAAGCTGGTATGTGAGGGCTCACTGTGGACTAATAATGGATTATCTAATGTCTCTGTATACTGAATATATAAAGTCATGTTCCTATAGGGCCTGCATTATATTAGTGGATTACTACAGAACGATACTATCAGCATTATATGAACAAAGGTTACTTGTACATTAAGGTCTAATTCAAGATCACAAAGCTTGTGTATAATCGTGTCTATTGGTCACTTTCTATAACAGATTTACACATTGACACATAAAGTGGCCAGAATAATAATTGAACAGCTTTAGCTGCTGGTAAAACTAACAAACCGTTATAAAACACTCTGACTGTAATGTTACCACAGCAAACATATTGTTGTCAGGATAGTTTGATGAAAAAGACTAGTTTTACATTAGAAATAACCTGTTAATTAGCTTAGTGGTTTATTGTCAGTTTAATAGAGAGATGAAGTCACGCCCTTTACAGTGTCCTGTGGAACTTTACTTTATAACTCGACAGTTCGATCCTTGGCTGGGACGTGTCATGTGTCGAAGTGTCCCTGAGCAATACACTGAACCCCTAACAGCTCCCCGGCCACCTGTCATAGTCAGCCCACTGCTCCCTATATACAGGGATGGGTCAAATGCAGAGACAAATTTCCCCCTTACCGGGATCAATATAGTATAATAAATAAATAAATAAGAACGACTATGTATAGCAGCTAACGGCGAGAGATAAATGTTTATTTCATCCAGTTTGAATTGTGCTATGAATTACACATATGTTTGTGAATTTAATATTTATTTTGCAAGTCAAGAAAGTCTCAGATTGTCAGACATTTGTCGTATCGTTTAGCTTTGTGTGAAACCAATCAGTGAACTAATCTCTGGTCTAGCATCATGCACGTCAGCTGCACGGCCGTTACCTTGGCTTGCTAGCTAGCTCGCTAGGTAACTTAGCTATATCCATCCACACATGTACCTTATCATACATGATGTGTTTTATTCTGCTACTGTTCTTATCAGCCGGGAAGTAGAGAACAGGCAAGGCCTGTTGTTCATGCAAGTACAGTCTTTTTTAAGTATTAGACTTCAACAGTTTGACAACAAAATATTCCTTTCTTGACTTACGAATTAATATTTTAAATTGACAAACATATGTGTAATTCATTCAGAAAATTCCGTAATCACGGACGCTGACAACGCATGTAATACATGACTTCATTCTTCACTCGTTTTTTTAATTCTTCACAGTTCATTTAGTTTTTTCGCCCTGTGGCGTTTCTGAGAATAATGCTCGCACTACAACACGAAGCGAGACTATGAACAGTTTATAGTCCCGTAGTAAACCGGAAGGAGCCGTATGACGAACGTTAGCAGCTATGCTAACAACAATACAGTTTTTCTTTGGTTCACTGGGAAAATGTTTACTCTTCTTGCTTATTTTGAACCCTGTTTGAGTTAGAAACCACTTGTAATGCCATTGTAAAATGTGGAAGCTTCATTTTTAAAGTTGAATATAGAAGCACACTGTGCTACTTACCGGTCAATGACTCAGATAACAATGTGGGAGGCCTGGTTTGTTCCGTAGTGAAGTTAAGATGAGGCGTTTAAGGGTACTCGGAAATTCACGCACTCTAAGCTGCGCAATACACACCCATTAGATTACAAATATGAAAAGTCAAAGCACCCCTCTCCTGAAAGAGCTGAACACTTTGAACAATTTCTGTAGCTTAAACTAATTTCAGAAGTAGTGATATTTGTAGTAATAGTAGTAGAAGTTGTAGTTGAAGTAGAAGTATTATTAGTAGTAGAAGTATTAGTAGCATTAGAATAAGTAGTAGTAGTAGCAGTAGTGATATTTGTAATAGTAGTAGTAGAAGTCGTAGTTGTAGTAGAAGAAGTATTAGTATTCAGAAGAAGTAGTAGCCTAGTATCAGTAGTAGTAATAGCTGTAGTAGTGGTCGTAGTATTTAATATAACAGTAGTAGTAGTAGTAGTAGTAGTAGTAAAAGTAATGGCAGTATTTGAAGTAGCAGTAGTAGTAGTACTAGTAGCAGTCGTACTAATAGCTGTAGTAGTATTAGTACTGGTAGTAGCATGAATAGCAGTAGTAGCAGTTGTAGTATAAGTAATAGTAGTAGTGGTAGTAATAGCAGTAGTGGTAGTAATAATATTGATGGTAGCAGTAATAGCACTAGTAATAGTAGCAACAGCAAAAGTTGTAGTAGAAGTAGTAGCAGCAGTAGTAGTAGTAATACTAGAAATATTAGCAGCAGTAGTAGTTGTCGCAGTATTGGTAAGAGCATTCATTTTTTCAACAAAAAAGCCTAATTTTGAGTTTAATGTTTAAATACAGTTAATCCATGAGGCTTTTATTTTGAAAGGGTGGGACTGGGTGGGGGAGGGAGGGGGAGAGGAGACATAATCATAATGTTTGACACACATAAACAGAGGTTATTAAATGACAGGCTTCATCACAAGCTGTTCAGTTAGAATTCACTCTCTGGGGCTTTTATTTTGAAATGGGGTGTGGGGTGTGGGGGAGAAGGGGAGAGGAGACGGAATCATAATTTTAGATAAACACAAACCGGTTATTAAATGACAGGCTCATCACAAGCATTTCAGTTAGAATTCACTCTCTGGGGCTTTTATTTTAAAATGCCGTGTGTGTGTGTGTGTGTGGGGGAGGTGGAGGAGGGTGGAAAGACCTCTAAAGAGTCCTAAGACCTGAATGACTGTATGAGAGAGACACACACAGAGAGATAGAGGGAGAGGAGTGTATGTGCGCGTGTGTCTGTGAGTCTGTTTATAAACATCACTAATTACTGGCTCAATCGTGAACACCTGTGTGCCTGAAGCCATTACATGGAGATAAAACAGGGAGACACCTCTCAAACAAATCATCAAAACTCCCATAACCGTAGCTCCTATTGCTCCGATATTAATAATTGAGAGGGAGGCTGAGTTGACGAACAGATCCTGTAAAAATTGTGTCTGTAGTTTAAAAAATGTGGCTTAACTGGCGATCTAGAAATGGGGTACCGTGTTCTGTGGAAGATGTTTTTGAAGCAAAATTTAACATTGGTCTCTATGGAGCAGAAAGTTGGTTTTCCTGTCAATTAATGGCTTCTGTGTCAAATGTGTAAATCTGTGGGATTCCACAGTAATGTTTCTACGACAAGGACAATATTAGCTACTTTTACATCCAGAAATTATGCATGAAGAGTGAAGATTGTGGACACAGTGGCAAAACACAAATGTTTTTTTCACAAGAATCTCAAGCTGCTCTTCACTCTAGCGGTGACATCACGCACTCTAAGCTGCGCAATACACACCCATTATAAAGTCAGAAAAGGGCTGAAAAATCATAAAAGTTAAATTGCTGCAGTTCAAAAAGTTTAAAAGATATCAGAAAGCTGTATGTTCCCACAATAGTTCAGGGTTTTCTCAACATTTGAAAGTTGAAATGGTGTCTGTAGCTGAAAGTATGAGGAAGTTGAAGGATTTGAAAGTTGAAGCAGTTTAAGAGGATTTGAAAATCTTCTCCATAGAAACCCATTCAAAAAAAAGTTGCTAAAAGCTTAAGAATTCAAAAAGTTCAAAGGTTAGAAATATGAAAAGTGAGGCAGAGAGCGAGGCTCTGATATCTCTGGCAAACTTTCTCATTTGGAGATTGTACTATGTTTTATCTTTTACAGCTTACATGACTATTGTCCTGCTCTGCCATGTCTTTCCTCATCTCTCCCTCTTGTGTCGCGGTGTGTGTAAATGTCACTCGAATCAGGAAACTTATCAGAATCCTCATATCTGATTGGCCGAGCTGCAACACGTAACAGCTGCAACAAATCATGTCTCCAAGACCTGAATGACTGTGTGAGAGCGAGAGAGAGAGAGAGAGAGCGAGCGAGAGAGAGAGAGGAGTGTATGTGCGCGTGTGTCTGTGAGTCTGTGTTTATAAATATCACTAATTGGCTCAATCGCGAACACCTGTGTGCCTGAAGCCATTTGAAAATATTCTCCATAGAGATCCCATTGAAAATAAAAACCTTAATTATTCAAAAAGTTTAAAGGTTAGAAATATGAAAAGTCATAGCACCCCTCTGGTGAAAGAGCTGAACATTTTAATAGTTGAACGGTTTCTGTAGCTTAAAAAATGAAGGACAAGAAGCGTTGCGACGGAAGAAATAGAAGTTGAATAAAGATTCGAAGAACAATAGTTGGAATGCTTAACAGCATTCCAACAACTAGAAAAAGCATTTCCTGCTGAAAATGCATTGGAATGCTGAAAACTGAAATTAATCGCAAAAACATTGCTGAAAATAGATATCCAATTCAAAAACAAATTGCAAAAAGCTTAATAATTCAAAAAGTTTAACGATTACAATATGAAAAGTCATATCACACCTCTCCTGAAAGAGCTGAACATTTTGATATTTGAACAGTTTCTGTGGCTTAAAAAAATTCATCAGTGGTGATATTTGTAGTAGTAGAAGTTGTAGTAGAAGTATTATTAGTAGAAGTATTAGTAGCATTAGAATAACTACTAGTAGTAGTAGTAGTGATATTTGCTTCACAGCATTCCAACAATAATAAAGATTCGAAGAACAATTGTTGGAATGCTTAACAGCATTCCAACAATGAGTCAATATTCTCAATATTCACAGTGAGAAGCTTGAAACTGAGCCTTTCATTGATTAATCAGTGATCAGGAATAATGAAGCTGCCATGGGGCTCAATGGGCTCAGCAGTTGTCTTTGTGCAGATGTAACATAGGTAATCCTGAACGCAACGGAGGATTTACTGAAGGTAATGGGTCCGTGAATGTCCGTGGACAATATAATGTTAACTAACTTTAAAAGTACACAAGAGTTGAGCTGGCTTTATTTTGTTTTGTTTATTTTGTACAGCTAACGTTAGCTAATACTAACTTGATGCCGTCTTTCTAGACAGAGCATGCGCAGTTGTCCGCAAGATGACCCATTCTTCCATGTTGTCCTTTTGTCATAAATGCAGGTATGTTACAGTATGTTCTATAGTCTACATGTTTACTTAGTTATATAATTGTTATTATAAAATGAAAGAGGTAACAGTTCAGTGTGAGAAATCTGTATAAATATATTTTTGGTTATATATACTTTTGTAATTCTCCTCATACATTTAAGAGAGACAATTTATGTTCTATTTCGGCTATTTTATTTAAATGAAATTAAACCCACTATACGATCACTGTATCAATGTCAACAATGTATTTCAAGATGGGTAATCCTGAACGCAACGGAGGATTTACTGAAGACAGAGCATGCGCAGTTGTCCGCAAGATGACCCATTCTTCCATGTTGTCCTTTTGTCATAAATGCAGATGTGGAATAAACCTGCTGTTACCACAAGCCTGACCAGCCCCGAGAGATTCATTTAGCCAGGAGACATCTTCACAGAGGTTACACAGACATTCATGGTTCAGATGATTCATCCTGCTGGATTTGGAGATACCCTGAATTGTCCTCTCAGCCTCCACGAGGTGGACATTTGAGGGTTTTATTCAAATGCCTTAATGTCCACTGACTGGATTGTCATTAGGGACACACATGTATGTCTCCCAAATAATCATTAGGTCAAAATTCCAATTTGTCCAATCCTTTGGTTACGACAAAATATTTCTCCTCGTGTTAACATGCTAAACTAAGAACATGATGAACATGGTAAAGATTGCACCTGCTAAACATCACCATGTTAGTTCTGAACATTGGAGCATTGGAACATTGGATCAGGGTCCTTTGAGAAAAGCGTGTCGGCCAAATGAAGCAAGACGGACAAAGAACAGAGGAAACAACCTCTTTCACAGCACATCGTCCGTCCGATGTTCGTGTTCTGAACAGATACAGCAGCATCATAAAACTCTGTTTGCTTTCATGAGCTCGTCCATTAACTTCCTTCAAGGAACTTTATACTTTTGCTCAATCCATCTCACAAGGCAACCATTTTAAAAGTTCAACCTCCTCAATGATAAGTTTAAAGTTAAAGTTAATTCCTGGGACACATTTCAGATTGGAGTTTAGTTACAAACTAAACGGAAGTTCAACGAGAGGTTTAAAGATTGAAACTTTCTTAATTCTAAGCTAGTTTTAAAGTCACAGTATTCAAAGTTAAATCATGAAAATGCTCCATGGAGTGTCGTGGCCACCATGCATGACATCATGTTTCCTACTAGTCTTGCACCTTGCTCTGCGATGCAACCATCTGCACATCAAGACCCGCTCTGCAGGAGACAGGAAGTCCCCCCCCCCCTGCAGATGTTGCCACATGAACATGTGAGAGGCCTGATAGGAGCCTCGATCAACATGTCACTTCCCCTGCTGCCTGGCTCAGCAATGCCACACAAGTAGGTAGCCATTTTACACACACACACACGCATGCACGCACACACACACACGCACACTCACACACACTCACACACACTCACACACTGATAGTACATGGAAAGGTGAATGTGTGTGGGGAGGGATCTTTCCGGATGGTTGGCCTTATCTTCCCTCCCAAGCACATCCACAATGTATGCTGCACCAGATGGCCAGAGAACACAGAGCTGCTGATGGTCCCACCTGATCATGTCTTCGCATCACTATAAATCAATATATTAACAACGTACATAAATGCTATACGCAGAGCAGCTGATTGATCCCTGTGTGACGCATAAAGCCATTTCACAAAAGGAGAGTAAACACTTAAGATCTGCTCATGTGTGCCTGCGTGTTAGTCCGCGCGGCACAGTTCTCACATCAGTGTCCACACATGAATATAAATATAGATATAATAGACACATGAATATATCGACTCAATGCTTCCTCGTGTTTCTATCTACATGTGTGAGTTTACAGAGAGGTACGATTACTGATGAGCATGTGGTTCATTGTAAACAAGTGGTTATGAGTTCAAATCCAAGGGAGAGCTATCACACACACGCACACACACGCACACAGGCAGTGTGTTTCAGTAATACATTACTGCTCCCTTGTGGTGAAAGACAAGTCTGGCTGCACTTTTAAAGGATGCGTTCACCCAAATAAGAGAGAGAACAGCTCTTTGTCTTCACTTCATCTTCATCCTGACAGTTTCAGTTTGTTTTGTTCATTCTTTGAACATCTGTCTCTGGATTCCTGCCTCCACATCAATACAACGGAGGCGAAGGGCATGTTGTTTGTAGCACACACAGCATTGAAAAATCATATTGTTGGAATGCTGGAAACCGTTCAACTATCGAAATGTTCAGCTCCGTCAGCTCATCTCTGCTATGACTTTTTCTATTTCTAACCTTTCAACTTTTTGAATTATTAAGCTTTTAGCAACTTTATTTTTGAATGGGATGTCTATGGAGAAGATTTTCAAATCCTCTTAAACTGCTTCAACTTTCAAATCCTTCAACTTCCTCATACTTTCAGCTACAGACACCATTTCAACTTTCAAATGTTGAGAAAACCCTGAACTATTGTGGGAACATACAGCTTTCTGATATCTTTTAAACTTTTTGAACTGCAGCAATTTAACTTTTATGATTTTTCAGCCCTTTTCTGACTTTATAATGGGTGTGTATTGCGCAGCTTAGAGTGCGTGATGTCACCGCTAGAGTGAAGAGCAGCTTGAGATTCTTGTGAAAAAAACATTTGTGTTTTGCCACTGTGTCCACAATCTTCACTCTTCATGCATAATTTCTGGATGTAAAAGTAGCTAATATTGTCCTTGTCGTAGAAACATTACTGTGGAATCCCACAGATTTACACATTTGACACAGAAGCCATTAATTGACAGGAAAACCAACTTTCTGCTCCATAGAGACCAATGTTAAATTTTGCTTCAAAAACATCTTCCACAGAACACGGTACCCCATTTCTAGATCGCCAGTTAAGCCACATTTTTTAAACTACAGACACAATTTTTACAGGATCTGTTCGTCAACTCAGCCTCCCTCTCAATTATTAATATCGGAGCAATAGGAGCTACGGTTATGGGAGTTTTGATGATTTGTTTGAGAGGTGTCTCCCTGTTTTATCTCCATGTAATGGCTTCAGGCACACAGGTGTTCACGATTGAGCCAGTAATTAGTGATGTTTATAAACAGACTCACAGACACACGCGCACATACACTCCTCTCCCTCTATCTCTCTGTGTGTGTCTCTCTCATACAGTCATTCAGGTCTTAGGACTCTTTAGAGGTCTTTCCACCCTCCTCCACCTCCCCCACACACACACACACACACACACACGCCATTTTAAAATAAAAGCCCCAGAGAGTGAATTCTAACTGAAATGCTTGTGATGAGCCTGTCATTTAATAACCGGTTTGTGTTTATCTAACATTATGATTCCGTCTCCTCTCCCCTTCTCCCCCACACCCCACACCCCATTTCAAAATAAAAGCCCCAGAGAGTGAATTCTAACTGAACAGCTTGTGATGAAGCCTGTCATTTAATAACCTCTGTTTATGTGTGTCAAACATTATGATTATGTCTCCTCTCCCCCTCCCTCCCCCACCCAGTCCCACCCTTTCAAAATAAAAGCCTCATGGATTAACTGTATTTAAACATTAAACTCAAAATTAGGCTTTTTTGTTGAAAAAATGAATGCTCTTACTAATACTGCGACAACTACTACTGCTGCTAATATTTCTAGTATTACGACTACTACTGCTGCTACTACTTCTACTGCAACTTTTGCTGTTGCTACTATTACTAGTGCTATTACTGCTACCATCAATATTATTACTACCACTACTGCTATTACTTATACTAAAACTGCTACTACTGCTATTCATGCTACTACCAGTACTAATACTACTACAGCTATTAGTACGACTGCTACTAGTACTACTACTACTGCTACTTCAAATACTGCCATTACTTTTACTACTACTACTACTACTACTGTTATATTAAATACTACGACCACTACTACAGCTATTACTACTACTGATACTAGGCTACTACTTCTTCTGAATACTAATACTTCTTCTAACTACTAATACTTCTTCTACTAATGATACTTCTACTACAACTACGACTTCTACTACTACTATTACAAATATCACTACTGCTACTACTACTACTTATTCTAATGCTACTAATACTTCTACTACTAATAATGCTTCTACTTCAACTACAACTTCTACTACTATTACTACAAATATCACTACTTCTGAAATTAGTTTAAGCTACAGAAATTGTTCAAAGTGTTCAGCTCTTTCAGGAGAGGGGTGCTTTGACTTTTCATATTTGTAATCTTTAAACTTTTTGAATGAAGCTTTTTGCAATTTTCTTTTGAATGGGATCTCTATGGAGAAAATCTTCAAATCCTGTTATACTTCAACTTTCAAAGCCTTCTTCTTCCTCATACTTTCAGCTACAGACACCATAGTTAGACATTTCAACTAGAAGGTTTTTCAGCAGTGCAGTTTAAATGCTTTCGGGCTTCAACATTTTTCAGACAGATAGTCTCCCATTTCTTAATTTTCAGCAATTTTTTCACAATTAATTTCAGCTTTCAGCATTCCAACGCATTTTCAGCAGGAAATGCATTTTCTAGTTTATTTAAATGTCCTCTAACAGGATTGAAGGGCAGTCCAGCGTGAGCAGGAAAAGGCAGAGACTACCATTCACTTGGAGCGTCCATTGCTGTGTGACGGGGCAGATGGACTTTCCTCCAGTTCACAACTCTGAGTTTGAGTTGCTTTTCAGTTCCTAGTAGCTCGGAAATGTTCCAGTTCCGAGTTGTGTGTCTTTTGTGTGTGTGTGTGTGTGTGTGTGTGTGTGTGTGTGTGTGTGTGTGTGTGTGTGTGTGTGTGTGTGTGTGTGTGTGTGTGTGTGTGTGTGTGATGCCTTCACTGGTTACCGTGGCTGTTGCCCTCTCTCTGGCTGCGCACATTACAGGGACAGCACCAAAGCTTTATGTCCTATGCACAACTCAGCTCTAATTCCTCTGTTGACTTGGTCCCCGAATGTTTCTTTTTTTAAATATTGTCTTATGATTCTATGACTCATATTGCTGTAAATTGTCTGTATGATCATTTGCACTAGTATAACTAGAGGTGGCGCTACGGAGAAGAGAGTTGCACACAATGTTCACAGTGACTAGCGCTTCAATAAGTAAAACTCATCGAGATTATTTCTTTGTCAGAAAGAAGTTCCAACAGAAAGTGAAACAGACATCTCTATGAGGAGCAGTACAATCGAAACATGTCTGCCTAACGGGAAGAGAGAATGTTCTTACTACGGGTGGGCTGATCCGTTAGAACCTCATTTATATCCCAAGATGTTTAAATACTCCCAGTGAAATCATCCCAGAGAATAAGCTCATCGAGTGCTGTGTCAGCAAAATGATCATTTTTGTTTCCAGCTCACAATTGCAAGATCAGATTAGAAGTGCTGCATCAGCTGAATGCTGAACAGACAAACACAATGAATGAAAGGAAACAGAAAGATGACACTCATGTTCCTGTGCATTCTTCATGTGCATGATGTGAACAGCTCACAGAACGCTGTAGCTTCACACACTGCCTGCTTCTCCTCTGCTCTTCAGCCCTTCCTCTGGTGCTGGAATGGGGCTGTGTATCAGGGCGGCCATGATTGTGCATACGAGGTTGGAGATGAGTGTCAGTTTCCAACGAGGCTCTATATTTAGCGCGGGGACTGGGTGACCACTCTGACTGTACACTTATCTGGACCTGGACGCTCTTTCACCTTCTTTTCTCCGGTGTATGTTGAGGACGAGGTGAGTTATGAATAATCGATTTCCTCATTGCAGTATCCATGTTTATTCTGTGATTTGTTTTATTTATTTCACATCTACAGCATCCCCACAGCAGCTTGACAGGCTGAAGGGTTATGCTGCTTGGCAATGGTGCCGTCGTCTGCGTCCTACTGACAAGCCACCTCGGTGGCTATTGAAGCGACCATGTGTCAGTCGGAGGAGCCGGGGGCCAGACTGGGCCTGAACAGTCCTGACCTGCTGGTGAGAGAGGCTTTTCTGATGGCCCATGACTACATAGACTATGTAACCTCGGGGGGGGCAGATGGCTCCATGGGTCCCGCCCCTACAGCCTGCACCGCAGCCCTGCGCCACGCCGGAGACGAGCTCCTCACCCGCTTCCCCATCTTCTTCAGGCGCTGGCCGCGTGTCTTCCAGGACGTGACGCAGGACACGGCCTGCCCCACGCTCCTGAGCATCCTGGACGAGCACTTCTTCGCCCCTGTCCCTGGGGGGCGGCGCAGGGACCTGGCCTGGAGCGCGGTGTTATCGGTGTATGTGCTGGCTGGCCAGATGGCTCTGCATTGCCATGAGAGGGACATGGTGGTGGTCCTGCCACAGCTGAAGGACCGCGTGGGGGCCTATGTGGAGAGCGTCATCTGCCCTGAGATACGAGACAAGGGAGGATGGGTGAGATACAACACTGACTCCCCTGACTTCATATAGCACCCACAGAACTTAACCA
Source organism: Lycodopsis pacificus (assembly GCA_028022725.1). Classification (NCBI taxonomy): domain Eukaryota; kingdom Metazoa; phylum Chordata; class Actinopteri; order Perciformes; family Zoarcidae; genus Lycodopsis; species Lycodopsis pacificus. The sequence goes on from CM051692.1 coordinate 1,927,173, forward strand.
TGCGCAACCATTATTTTACTTTAGAGATCGTTAGGTAAGTAACCGAAACCCCTGCAACCCTGCTCCATCATGTCAAACAGTGAATCCCAGTTCTCTTAAGGGGGCAGAGGTTTAGATTTAGGTTGCACTGCTAAACATATCAGAAGCATGTGAGAGACAGGTTATGTCCCTTTTTGTCTCCTACACTTCCCATAGTGCAACTTGGTAGCATCTTGCACCAGAGCCTGGTGAAAGCCCACTTCTTTGTGCTCCCCATGGCCCAGTTGTAAAGCAGACCAGCTGATATTTGTGGTCTGCATGCCGAGCAGAGGGAACTCTCACTGAAGAGTCAAAGGACACGATACAGGCTGTGTGTTCTTCTCCTGACTAGTAACTTCACTTCCTTAAACACCATTCATTTTGACAAATCCAGTTTGTGAAATTCAGGATTGCACATAAACAATTCCTCTTTCCATATTTGTTCACAGCCCTCTCAGGATCAGTGGTTACAGCAGGTTTGTTCTGGTCAGATCCCCCCACATTTGGACATTAGTAGTTTGTAGTATCCACCAGGGACAATGCATACTGATGCATATTTAAGAATGCATCAGCAGCAGCAGAACAATAAAAGTAGAATTAGACTGCGATAGGTTCCCTTCTGTAGTCAGAATGCCACACACATTTTCAATTATTCAAGAGACCATAATCTAACCCAGTGAACTTTGGGCTTTTGTGCAACACAAGTCAAATCAAAGGTGACCAATATTTTCAAAGAATACTAACTAATTTAATTTTTCACATGCACAATTATAACTTCGAAATCAATAGTTTATTTTGTCTTCCCTAAAGGACATGAGAACTCGCCCCAGAATCTACTGGTGTATCCTTGGAACACATCGTGCTGAAATGTGTCTAATCATCTCTTGTTTGACAGAGTGGTTTTGTGTCACGCTTTGGAGAGAAGCAGGGCCTGGAAGGCCAGGTGAAGAAGGTGTGCAGTTGGACACTGCTGGCTTTGGCTATAAGCATCCTCACCTACTGCCTGTGGAAAAGAACACTTTAGCCAACACTGCCACCTAGGGGCCACAATCAGAACACCTCACAGAGCTTTCTGACAAATGACAATGTCTACAGAGGTATTTTACAGTGCATCTTAATTCTGTAGAAACGTATCAGTGAATGACAGATTAAAAGCTGTACAATTCACATTGACAGTATACTTAATGTGTTCATGTATAAACCTGTGGTGGCCGCTGGTCAGAGCATTTTAAGGGACACGCTGAAGCAGATGAACTTTGATCGGTTCAGGACTGCAGGTACACATGAAGTCAAGTCAGATTAGAGCAGATTGGAATGTACTGCATGTGTGAAATAATACACTTGAGATTCACTAATCATATTCATTTCCAGACCTTTCACAGCACGGACATTTAGAATACAACAGTTTCTCATTGATATGCCAAGCTGATGTATATGGGTCAAATGATTAATTTCAGTAATTCACACACCTACATCTGCTGTATGAAAAATGTAAAATAGCTACACTATGTGGTGCATCTGCTAAGTCAAACCCTCAACTACGTCATCATATACTAAGTCATTAACCAGCAAGGCAGATTTCAAATATGCAGAAGAACTTTTATTAACATCGACAGCAGACAGAACACTGAAAACTGGAAAGAACTAGTCAGATCATTGCAGTGAAATATAATGTACCGACAGCAGAGCTTTGGACGAGCGCTACAGTCAGGCCAGCTCCTCCTCACCCTCCTCATCAAACTCTCCCTCCTCCTCCTCAGCAGTGGCGTCCTGGTACTGCTGGTATTCAGACACCAGGTCGTTCATGTTGCTCTCTGCCTCGGTGAACTCCATCTCATCCATGCCCTCGCCGGTGTACCAGTGGAGGAACGCTTTGCGCCTGAACATGGCTGTGAACTGCTCAGAGATGCGCTTGAACAGCTCCTGGATGGCTGTGCTGTTGCCGATGAAGGTGGCGGCCATCTTGAGGCCACGGGGTGGAATGTCACAGACTGCGGTCTTGACGTTGTTGGGGATCCATTCAACAAAGTAGCTGCTGTTCTTGTTCTGCACATTCAGCATCTGCTCATCAACCTCCTTCATGGACATTCGGCCACGGAAGATGGCAGCCACTGTCAGGTAGCGGCCGTGACGTGGATCGCAGGCAGCCATCATGTTCTTGGTGTCGAACATTTGCTGGGTGAGCTCTGGCACAGTGAGAGACCTGTACTGCTGGCTACCTCGGCTTGTGAGGGGAGCAAAGCCTGGCATGAAGAAGTGCAGGCGGGGGAACGGCACCATGTTGACAGCGAGCTTTCGCAGGTCAGCGTTGAGCTGCCCAGGGAACCGGAGGCAGGTGGTGACGCCGCTCATAGTGGCAGAGACCAGGTGGTTGAGGTCTCCATATGAGGGTGTTGTAAGTTTGAGGGTACGGAAACAGATGTCATACAGGGCCTCATTGTCGATGCAATAGGTCTCGTCTGTGTTTTCCACAAGCTGGTGGACTGATAATGTTGCGTTGTAGGGCTCAACAACAGTGTCTGATACTTTGGGGGAAGGCACCACACTGAAGGTGTTCATGATGCGGTCGGGGTACTCTTCGCGGATCTTGCTGATGAGCAGGGTGCCCATACCAGATCCTGTACCGCCACCCAAGGAGTGCGTGAGCTGGAAGCCCTGAAGGCAGTCGCAGCTTTCTGCCTCCTTCCTCACCACATCCAGGACAGAGTCCACCAGCTCTGCACCCTCCGTGTAGTGACCCTTGGCCCAGTTGTTCCCAGCACCACTCTGGCCTGTAAGAGAGGAATATAAAAAAAGAAAGAAAAAAAAAAAAAAAAAAAAGAAGGTTAAGCACCAAACACTCAGGGTGCATCATAATTAGCATCTGAACTTTTAAGACACAAATAAAAAATAAAAAAAAAGTACCGAAAACAAAGTTGTCTGGTCTAAAGATCTGGCCGAACGGTCCAGACCTCACAGAGTCCATGGTTCCTGGCTCCAGATCGACCAGCACAGCACGGGGCACATATTTACCACCTTAAACAAAAAAAAAAAGTAGTCAGGTGAGAAAATAAATACACACGTCTAGATAATGCTTTTCAAAATGAGACCAGCTTTAAAAACATACCCGATGCTTCGTTGTAGTAGACGTTAATTCTGTCCAGCTGCAGGGAACTGTCTCCGTGGTATGTTCCAGTTGGGTCAATGCCGTGCTCGTCACTGATCACCTCCCAAAACTGTAACAAAGAACGCAAACCGTTAACACATCACTGAGCGACGTACAGCCATTTTAAGTTATAGCTGCATTCATTTCCCGCCGTGCTGGCTTCAGCGCGCGGCCTGGCCCCCTATTGGCTGCGACTCAATAGTTATGAATTTGAAAATGTCTACTACGTCACTAACCGCCAAGACCGCCTCAAAGAGCCGGCAACAGTTACTAAATCATCCCTGAACAAAACGACGGCCCGTCTACAGAATTATACATTTCATATCGTTATTGTAATAAAACATTACGGTTCAATGCTGTTCTCTTATCATCGGAAAAGCTCACTTCCTTTTTTCGCAATGCAGTAAGTTTGCCGAGCGACAAATTGTGATTCTAAGCTAACGTTAATTTGTCTACTTAAATCACGTTAGTATTATCTGAATTTAGCTAAACAGTTTAAGTATTCACGTGTTTGCTATTAAAGACGGCATAACGGTAAATTATTCCGAAATGCCAAAATGAGTTTAAAGTGCTTTTATTCGTATATACTTCGACAGATTACGGTACGGGCCTAAAGACGACCCAACGAGATATTGGTTTAAAATTAACTTTCAACGGCAATTTTCACGAGTAGGACACATCGCTATTCCCAGGGTGTGGTTTCTGGGACGCGATAAACACGAAGAAAGGGCTCCTAGAACAAGGAGGTCTTAAATAAAACTACTCAATTTTGAACTCAAACGGTAAATACGGTTTTGCTAACCTTTGCACCAATCTGGTTTCCGCACTGGCCGGCTTGAAGATGTACAATTTCCCTCATTTTGCTTTCCGGAGGTAGAGTTCGACTCTTTCAATGGACGACTTTGCCTTTCTTTATGTGCTGTGCTGAACGGCTCGACTTTTCACTTTATAGTAGCGCAAGTCCCGCCCTTTACGTCTCAACTCCAATGTGTATTGGCTGGTTTGCGCGAGCGTCATTCACAGACACAAATTTAAACCAATCAAATAGTCAAATACTTGTCCACAATTGGTCTAATCTGCCTGTCAATCACATTCATCTGGAACGTGTGACTAACATCTAATCTGTGGACGTTGGCCTGCCTGCTTCCCTCATGATGGCGGAAGAGAAATGCTTTTATTCTGCGATTCACAGCCTAACGGTGGCGTCTGAGGAAGAGAGTGAAACATTTACTTCTGCCAATAAACGGAACTTCTTTAGATCAATTATAAAACAGTAGCATTACTGTGATCTGACTGCTAGATAGCCGCAGTCCACGTGGCTGACTCAGTGAATACAATGGTCCAGTATAGCAGAAGTTTCGCTAACGGAAACTGTCGCCACACAGCTGAACGTGACTGGCGTGGCTACAGCCATGGTGTTCTGTCATGCGCCTCTAAGGCCAAGGAGTCGACAGTGTTTCATTCTAGCTAAGCAGGACAGCAGCTCATTTCACGTGTTAGTTCACCTCTCTGCATGGATTTGAGGTGATTGTACAGTTTGTTTGGAATGAAGGGCTGCCTTCTTGGCCTTGATTGTGCATGATTGAATCCCCCAGGCAGTAACATTTTTACAGAAACGGTTACACATTTCTGTGGAGATATGTCAAAGTCGAGACAATCATAGACACACTGAGGAACATTGAATAGTAGGCCGACGACTTTAAGACCATTTCCAAGGCAGGCACACAAAAAGAGCCCTGCAGTGCCCTGATAGATATAATGGTATTGATCCTGTGTGATAATGACGTGTCAATGCAGTAGACAGATTTGATTAACTGATTAAATAAAGAAGAATCATTTTACTCTGGATGTGCATTACACCACACCTCCATAGACCAGAAGAGCTCTCCTCCCGTCTCAACGCAGTCTTACGCTGTCAGACTCCCCTTTATAGGCTGCAGCTCCGACACAGCATCTTGCAGATCCCTGCTTGATTCTTAATATAAGGTATACAACTATTAGCATTCTGCTTGAATGTAAGGTTTAAACACAACACTCTACAGAAGCTTGCTCAGACACAGATGACGGTCTGTGTTTGTACTGTGTTGTCTGCTGTAAAGCAGAGTTATTGGATGAGGGCTGATGGGCTTATTAAGAGTTCATCTGAATGGCATGGACCTCTGTGCCTTAGCACAGGCTTTATATAAGCAGCCTAGCAGAATATGCATACCATACATTTCTATGTAGATTAGTTCTTAAGAATCAGAAATACTTTATTGACCCACAGGGGAAATTGGTATATCATTGTTCTTACATAGAAGCATAAGACAATAGAAAACAATATAAATGATGACTATTACATAACAAAAAGGAACAGTGTAGATTCAGTTTTAATGGCAGATACAGTTGAATTATTGTACAGTTTAGTGCAGACTGTGCAGAATATTTCTGACTTTCTGGAGGCGTATGAATAGTAATTCATTGAGTGGGTCTCATTAAATACAAATAGTGTTATTATTAATTAGTTTTCACACAGCGTGGGCCGAGATGTTTTTACAGAAACACTGCTATGCTTATCATATCATACAGTATGTAGGTCGCGCTCATAGTCTGTTCTGTGTGTGCATTGTAATCTGACACACAGAGGCCTCGTCTGTTTGCTCCATGACAGTGCTGTGTCACAGGTGAGTCAGGATACAAGCAGCTACCAGCTACTCTGTGCTGTATAGCGCTGTGCCCCTCTCTGGACACGCACATATTGTTTTCAAGTGCTTGCTTTTGGCAACATGCAGACATTTGGGCAGACTGACTTCGAGGTGCTGAGCTCTGGTACCTTGCACTGTAATCAGTCATCCTCGTGCCTTTGGGTGATTTGACAGAACTATTGTGCAACAGTAGGGTTACAAGTTAGAACCCCGACAGTACTGTGATGTAGTGGGTCAGGACGCTCACAGCCCCAAACTACATTCCCCACAGGCTCAAAGGGTGCTGCTCTGCCACTGGACTTTACACAGTGCAACCATCCACCAAGTAATTCCCTAAAAAACAGAAATACATGTTCAGTGAATGTTTTGCATATACGTTCGATAGAACTCGTAATGTATCATGGAGGCCTTAAACAAAGGCTGCAGCAGCTTGATTGAAGGGGAACATCCACTACCAGCATTATCACTGTTGTTAGCTAATGTTAGCACATTATTAGCACATTGGTTAAAACTGTTCCTGTTTATATTTGTTAGGTACAAAATTCTTGTTTTTCTTCTTTTCTTGGAAGTCTGAGATCTGCTCGTATCTAAACAATGTCAAAAGACCGTTTTGGCATATATTTTAATTGATATGTCCAGTTTTCTTCTTATGACTCACTCCACATGAACATATGTGGACACCCAAATATTACACATGAAGGAGAGTATTGCGTATTGTAATGGTCATTTTTTACAAAGTATATATTTCTACTCAGTATATGGTATTCATGCGTAAGTAATTTGCTCTAAACTCTGTTGAACTTCACGGTGTCTCTGTTGTGCAGAAGAAGAATTCTCCATCTCTGTTCACAGAGATAACTAACTGTGTTGTATGAGGATGTTCCAGCACCAAGGCCTTTGGGCCGCTGGTTGCAATGCAGTAAGTTTGCCGAGCGACAAATTGTGATTTTAAGCTAACGTTAATTTGTCTACGTAAATCACGTTAGTATTATCTGAATTTAGCTAAACAGTTTAAGTATTTACTTGTTTGCTCTTAAAGACGGCATAACGGTAAATTATTTAGAAATGCCAAAATGAGTTTAAAGTGCTTTTATTCGTATATACTTCGACAGATTACGGGCCTAAAGACGACCCAACGAGATATTGGTTTAAAACTAACGTTCAACGGCAATTTTCACGAGTAGGACACATCGCTATTCCCAGGGTGTGGTTTCTGGGACGCGATAAACACAAAGAAAGGGCTCCTAGAACAAGGAAGTCTTAAATAAAACGACTACATTTTGAACTCAAACGGTAAATACGGTTTTGCTAACCTTTGCACCAATCTGGTTTCTGCACTGGCCGGCTTGAGGATGTACAATTTCCCTCATTTTGCTTTCCGGAGGTAGAGTTCGACTCTTTCAATGGACGACTTGTGCAGAAGAAGAATTCTCCCTCTCTGTTCACAGAGATAACTAACTGTGTTGTATGAGGATGTTCCAGCACCAAGGCCTTTGGGCCGCTGGTTTGGTTGCTGACCGTTTGTTGTTCATTGTTGTTCTATCAGTCTGAGACCAAAAGTCTGAGACCAACAGGTGTGTAACATCGGCCGTCGGCCCCCACCTTTGCTCATTCTGTATAAAGAAAGCTTGTTCACTGTTTCCTTGGTTCTTCCTCACTGAGACTGAACGCATTCTGTTGTGATGATTGAACCTTCTCTGTACAGAGAAAAGACAACCTGGTTTTTGGTATTATGTGAAGAGACTCACGCAAAGCGGGTATAGGAGTTTTATCCACCACAGTATTAATATGCTGCTTCTACTCAGCGTTCCAGTTCACCCAAAAGGTGTTGGATGGGGTTGAGGTCAGTTCTGTGTGGGCCAGTTAGTTTCTTCCACACCGAACTGGGAGATCTGTTTCTTTATGGACCGGGTCCCCAAACTGCTGCCTCATAGTTGGAAGCATGCTACTGTCTAAAATATCATTGTATGCTGTACTATTGGATTTCCTTTTCTTAGTGGGAAATGTAACCCAAACCTCTTTTGTATAGAGGAAACACTAAATCAAAACATTTTTAAGATCGCCCCATTCAGTTTTTATAAAGTGCTGTAGGCTCATATTTCTAGAAATGTGGGGTCTTTACAATAACACGAGTAGGAGCATACTGAAAAGGTGTACAGCCTAGCTGCGTAACCGATACCCCCTCCCAGTGCGAGTGAAGCACTGGAAGAACGGCTTATTCACTAACCTCTGACCTAGGTAATAAACGCACACCCCAAAATCTACATGCGAGACCGTCTCAGCCTGCTTAGGGAGGCGAGAGCCAGGATAACTTAATACCACTAGCCACCGTCAGGGCAATCGATTAATCAATTGGTGTATCGATTATTTTAATAGCAAAATAGAGAGTTTTTAGGGTGTACTGTGTCACGGACATTCTTGGTGGATACCTAAACAATACGTTCTAAAATTAAACACATAATACAAATTTTGGACTTTTAACTACAAGGTTGCTTTAAGGATGCTCTAAGAAGTGTCAGTCTGTTGGTTCGTCCACTGAGTATCATCATCAAGTCAAAAATTTAATTTGTCTAGTTTGTTTCATGACCGAATACCTGCAAAACAAACGACATATCATCAGCATAAGCTGTGCTTTTTGTGTATAGGCCTACTGCAAATTTAAGCAAATGTTTGTACGTTAAACAGCTAAGATGCTGAACATGCTAAACATATGGCTGCTAAACATAAGCATTGTCACTGTGAGCATATTAGCCAAGTAGCCAACTCGGAATTTGGTTATTAAGTGCATTTTACACCTTTTAGGGCGTAATGATTGAAGCAAAGGCCGTATAAGTGTTCCTACGGTGATTCACCTAAAAAAATGCTTATTTGCAGACTTACCTTTCCCAATGTAAGTCTATGGGAAAACGTTTTTTGGGGTTTCATGACATCATGTGATGGACCAGGAAGTTGTACCAAACCACCGTATGTCAAATTCTTCTGCTTCAGAGCCCGGTGCACTTCCCGGGGGCTTGATAGTAGCATGCCGTTAGCATGTAGCTCAAAGTGCAGAGCCTCACAGAGCTGCTGGTGTGGCTGCAGGACTGCATGACTCTCAGTCTTGTTGAGAATACATTGGACTGTTTTAGGCACTGAGCTAAATAGATGGAATGAAGTTAGCAGTCTTTTTCTTGAGATAAAAAAGTAAGCTAAATGCTAAATATAAATAAAATGGAACATTTTGTGATTTAACAGAATTTAGGTTTAACACATTTTTGGGTGAGGTTTCTGCTTGGGGAATTAACACAGTACTCATGAAGTCCTAGTTGCAGCTGTGCATAGATGACTTGACTATACTGTGTAACATGTTAGCGTGTTTGAGTATTAATACGGCAGACAATGTGTTACAGACAGCCTTGGGACAATGTGGATCCTCTCTTTGATCTCAGCCAGTTGGGTTTCCCTTCAGTCTGCTGCCTTTGAGCTTTTACTCATCTATTATTCATTCATCTCTTTCTCTGGGTCCATGCAATGCATTGAGTGGTTTGTGGTGACAGCTCAGCTGGAGCTTAATGCATGAGAAACCTTTCAGTGCACTGGAAGAAGATTTTGCTGTTTGATGCTTTGTATGAGTACAGTACCTCCTGATGAAGCACTTCCTACAGTGTGCGTACAGTACGCTAGCATGCAGTGTGTCTCTGTGAAGCCCTGTTGAATCAGAGCTGAGTCCCATGACTCAGCATCTCTTAGAACACTGTAGCAGTCAGCACTCAGCCTCCAGCAGCTGGATCAATGTTACAAATGGAGACAGATAGACACCACATCAGGTTATAATGCTGGTGGTTTCCAAAATGTTCCAAACTATGCAGAACATCACACCCAAACACTTGCCTTTTGAGGACAAGACTGCACCAGCTGGGTGAATGGTCCTTCAGTGTGCGACTGGTCCTGTTCTATAGATATTGTGGGGAATGGGTTATCGGGGAGGGACAGGTGTTAGACAGGAACAGCTGGGCTCATGTACAGCATGTCTGCTGAGAGAACCACTGATTCACTCTCAGATCAGGTTACTGACTCCTCACTGCACCAGCATTCAGCCAGCCTCACATTCTGCTGAGAACCACAACACTTTCAGGCCAGAGACACATTCGACTGGGTCAGAGTGTGCCAGGGAGAACTGGGATTGTTTGACTGCAGGTTACACCCTGAGCGGGCTTTGTGACAGACGCTACGGATACAATGGCTCAGCTGAGAGAGCAGCCGACTGAAAAGGCTTTTAGAATTGAAGCAGAAGCTGCAATTCGATTTTTTTAAAGGAGCATTTAGACATGAAATAGCCGATCACTGCATTGTAACCAATACTGTCATACAAAGCAAAACACATTCACACATCTGGTCAAAATTCAGTTAAGACTGAATATCACTTTTTGACATTTGTTTTAAACACAGTAATGTTGCCATGGAGATGTATGACACATGATTTAACTGGATGCATCCTTACATTTACTCACAATGCACTTAGAGCAGAACCTGTGATAATCATAAATAGGAGAATAAGAGAAGGTTTTTCTTCTAATAAATTCTCACGAGAATCATATCATATTGGAACTCACAAATATGTGACATTGAATAGTTGAAGGCGTGTCTGGGTCCCTTCAAATGCTCTGTTTCTAAGATCAAAAAGGTTCATTTGAAAACTTAACACAATCTGTTCCTCTCTAATATATTGGTGTCAAGTTTCACTGCTTGGACAATGTTCACTTTGCATTAGTGAACCGGCAACGCTGGCGTGTTTGTTTTATAGTTGTTCCCGTTCTATTCAGATATGGACGGATATGGAAATGTACATTTTAAGGAGAACTGGTCCACTTGCTAAAATTAGTCTAAAAGGTGTTATTGTTTATTTCAAAAGCATTATCAATTCATTTTATTTAATTATAAATCTCATGGTGGTAAATTTCATTTGGTAATTTTCTCAATAGATTTTTATTCTGTCTCTAAAATATACAACATTCAAACCAATGATTTGGTGATCTGACTAATACATCATTTTAAAATGCAGGTTATTATTCTTCATCTCCATAATGTTTATTTTATTTTGTCTTTTGTTTCTCTTGACGATATGTGACGTCTATCTTTGTACTTATTTTTTTTAAAAGGTGAAAAAATAAAAATAAACCATACAAGCCAAAAATGTAAACTTAAAATGCATTTGAATACATTATAATGTCGATTATTTATCATGTTAATTTGAGTTCTGCAAGTAAATAAACAGACACACACAGACAACCAGCTGATTCCTGGCTGTCAATATGAATTCAATCATCTAATTACAATGGAAGAGAAAACAGAAATAATATATTTCATGTTACTGAACTACGACTGAAGGCACAGCAGGCATCTGCATTGATATCATGCAGGCCTTGGGTGAAATGATCAGACTAAAATAAGAAGATTAAGGCGTGGCAACAATCCAGCTGCTACAGAACCCTTTTAACCCATTCTTCACTCAGCTGGGTGGTTGGGGGGTTTCTTTCGCTCACTGTTTCCTGTAGTCGTACATCTTAGTAGGGTGGAATATATGAACAACACATGAGAGCGTCCCGCTGACAACAGGAGATGTAGATGAATATGACAAACCTGGGTCAAACTAACTGCATTGGACTGCTGGAGCAAGAGCATATGCCATATTTATATAAGGCCATGTCAGATAGATACATATTTGGATTGTTAATATAATGCATATGTGCCCCGACTTTGAATAATACAGAAGGAGAATGCATCCCTGCATTGATTGCTCCTATCACATGCGTTCTGTGTCTTTAAGAGAGCTGTGTCTGTTTGGCGGCTCTCCAGAGAGTTGAGCCAGGAAGTCCATTTGATGCTAACTCAGCCAGACAGTCACCAGCAAGCTGCACAGCCAGAGCCCCGCAGTGGGCATGATGGTCAGCGTGGTCCAGGGGAAGTCTGCCCTCCAGGATATCATGTTATACACATACAGCAGGGTCACAATGCTGCAGGCCCAGCTGCGTTCTACTATATATACGGTCAAGTCTATATCTCTGGACCTTTTACAGGTACTAACAGAATATTGTTGAGTGGAACTAACATGTGCTGCATAGCATGATGACATGGTATCATGTCATGTTCATTACAGCAGAAACACCGGCTGCCTATAACGGGCCTGGGACTGCATTGCAGAGTTCCTGGTGGCTTCCATCATTATATAACGCCAGCTAAAGGAGGAGGGATGAGGAAGTAACAGGGTTTATGGGAAATGTGGTTTTAATTAGACAGAAGATTCAGATAGAGGAAATGTATTCGCACTTTGTGTCTGTAGATGTGGTGGTCGTCTGTAGACGTGGAGGTCGTCTGTAGATGTGGAGGTTGTCTGTAGATGTGGAGGTCGTTGTGGAGGTCGTCTGTAGATGTGGAGGTCGTCTGTAGATGTGGAGGTCGTCTGTAGACGTGGAGGTTTTCTGTAGATGTGGAGGTCGTTGTGGAGGTCGTCTGTAGATGTGGAGGTCGTCTGTAGACGTGGAGGTCGTCTGTAGATGTGGAGGTCGTCTGTAGACGTGGAGGTCGTCTGTAGATGTGGAGGTGGTCTGTAGATGAGTTGTTGTTAGCATGCTGGTGCCATGGCTCTAGAGATGGCAATGTTTGTCGGTTGCGTGGTCTGTCCAATAGTCCGGACTGAAATATCTCATCAACTAGGGAACTGATGAATTTGCTGATCCCTTGACTTTCTGTGTAGCGCCATCACCTGGTGAAAATGTGAATTGATTAAAGAACACTTAATATGCTGGTTTATGACCAAATATCGGCAAAACTGATTAACTCAAATGTAACGGATGCATTTTCTTGCATTGTATTAGTTCAATGTATTATTTAATGTTACGATATGTTCTTTAAGTGGGTCGTCAGTCAAAGGATCTGCGGATCGATCCCCGGCTCCTCAAGTCGTTGGGCAAACCACTTAACCCCAAACTGCCCAATAGGCCATCAGTGTATGAATGCATGAACGACATGTAGTGTTCAGAAGAAAGGCGCTACACAAGTACAAGTCCATTTATAATTTACATCTGGTGTGAGGTAGAGGTTGCTATTTCTCTCAACAGAATTAATGACAGCAAAGTATCAGCATTGTGGTACTTATATCTTTGTTATTGATGTTAGACTTAAATGTATGCCTACCAATGTAATTCTTTAATGTGTGCAGATTAAATGAACTATATTGATACGTTTTACCGACACATTCATTCTGCTAAGGAGTGCATAGTGTACTACTGTACGTCCAGAATCCTGAGCTGGTGCAGAAGAACCGCCTGTATATCGTGACTCTTTAGTGCTCAACAAATCATTGCAGTGTGCATACACTTTAGAGAAAGAATCAATTAGGGCCTAACCATCAGGGTTATCACTTTTGATCAAACCCTCTCCTTTGAACACCACGTCAATCACATCACAAGAACCGCCTTCTTTCACCTGAAGAACATCGCCTGTCTCCGCCCTCCCTCTCCTCCACGCCTTCATCACCTCTCGACTGGACTACTGCAACAGCATCCTGTGCGGCTCATCCACCAAAATCATCACCAAACTACAATACATCCAGAACTCTGCTGCAGTCTGCTCTCCCACTCCACCAGGGACCACATCACCCCAGTCCTTCAGAACCTCCACTGGATCCCCACACAGCAAAGGATCCAGTTCAGGATTCTTCTCATCACATACAAAGCCCTTGATAACACTGAACCCCTTCTTACCTTTAGACCTCCTGCATCGACACGCTCCCACCCACAACCTCAGATCCACAAAAGAAAAAGAACCAAAAGCAAAGAAGCGTATTCTGTTGTGTTATGCTGCCCCCTAGTTGCAACACTTAGAATTACCTTCACATGGACAGCGGAGGCCTGTTTGTTTACCCAACAAGTCACTCTTTTAGTGACAGAACTTGAATCTTGCGTGGTATCTGTGGAGTTATGGAAGCATATTGGATCTAAAAGTGCAATGATTTGTTCACTGTACAGCGAGAGACACACATGATGCAGGTTTATGGAGCTAGATCCAGGCCAATAGTTTTGATCATTTGAAAATAAAAATTGAACCTGAAAGTTCAAGTTATGGTCTCGAACATTGAGAAATACAACAAAATAAAAATAAGTGAATGAAAATGTTTTGAATAAAATATTTATTTAAATTTTGATATTTGAGGTCTTATATTTTATACTTTCAGATTTTATCTTTTCACATTCAAATCTTATTTTTTGCAGTTTCACACACACATATGTGTGTGTTTTGTATTATACTGAATGACATATATACAGTATATATATATATATATATATATATATATATATATATATATATATATATATATATATATATATATATATATATATATATATATATATATTATACTGATTCCCTGTGAGGGTGACATTAATAAGATGTCCTGACGTGTTTGTCAAAGTGTTATTTTCTGCTTTTTTTCCTGTTGGAATGAATGTTAAATATTTAACTGCAAAGTATTAATACGTGTTTGATACCTTAATTGTTTTGCATTAAATCATTGTGGGATGCTGACATTGATAGGATGTGGCACAGTCCTAGAACATGTTCCACCAGCTCCACTGGGTACAGCTGTGTTGTGTGACAGGTTAGAGCAGGGGTCTTCAACAAAAATTCCAAAAGGTTCAGATTGAGAAACTCTCCTCGGGCAAAGGTCCGAAACATTACAATAATATTTAACCCGCGCTATTTAGTGCCATATATATACATATATATATATATATATATATGCCATATATATATATATATATATATATATATATATATATATAAGCCTAGTAGTAGGAACAACGTCTCTGTGTAGTCAACAACTGTCAAATCAAATAAAGAAAGTACACAAATTAACAAATTATTATTCTCAGTTTTCAAATTTAACTGGATGGATTATAAATAATACATAAATAAATGTTCTTCTCATTTCAAGTAAAATAATGGCTGGATTAAAGAATAACTGACATAACAGAAAGCTTTTGAAGAATGTGCATCTTAAAATAAAGTAATTCATTTTAGAAAAATGAATTTCACTGAATTGTCCTGCAGCTTTAAATTGATTAATTGAGCTTGGGGGGGTGTTCATGTTTATAATCACATTTGCGTACCTGTTGTTCTTTGAACTCTTTGAAAGGTTGCGGTGTCTGTCTGAAAGGTGATTTGCCGTGTTAGACGTGTTGCCTCACTTGGTCTGTGTGGCTTTGAAACACGTTTTGCAGACGGGTCTCTGTAGGTCAGTGGGCTTTCCTTCACTGTCTGCAATATAGCCAAAGTACTTCCAGATGATACTTCTGGTATCTTGTTTTCCAAGAAGCCGAGGACAGTCGGCAAAAGCTCCTGCATGTCTCCCCTGTGATCACTCTCTGTGAGTGCGCGCGCTGCCTGTTGCTGTGAGCGCGCTGGGCAGCCCCGCCCCCTCGCATGCCTGCAGGCATCATGACACAGAGTGGAGCAGCCAGTGCGCTCTGATCGCGCGCTATTTTAATGAAGTATAGACACTAAAAATATGCAAAATCGTATCGTTTTTAACATACAGGTACTGCGGTACCTTTTTAGTATCGATACACCGTGCAACCCTACCGGTTAAAGTACAAACTCGCTGCCTAATATATGTGTGATTCCGAAATATCGATTTTAGGTCCTGGGTCCTGATGCAACTGCGTCTGGGTCCGGATCCGGACCGCGGTCCGCCAGTTAGAGACCCCTGGGTTAGAGGCTTAGAGAGAGCACACATGTGATATATTAGCTACATGTTCTGCACAGTTACTGAATAAATGAGATAAACCGAGAACGGCTCATTTCTAGACAGCTTGGTCTTGTCGAGGTGCTGTGTGGTCATCAATGTACTGAGCCGTCTGACAGGCGACCTTTGAACCCCAGCACAGAGCAGATGATGCGGCTGACTTATGGCCACATTCTGTCTGCTCGTCTGAGCACTGACTCGCCCCTCTGGCTTGAGAGGCACATTTATCAGGTTGCCATGGCCCACTCAGTAGTCCAGCTCATCCCTGCTCATTCAGCTCCGTTAACCTCACAGAAAGCCTCCAGTGAGCAGCTACTCTGGCTCACAACACAGGAGGCTGTGAGCTGGTGCAGCAGCACCACCTCTGTAACGTTGTCTGTAGTGTAGTTTATTCCGAACCTCGTACACACACAGTTAACGCGGTCTTGCTGGCTGAATGTAGATCTATTGTACCGTTGCCAGGTGGCGTGGTTTCACCGTGGACATCACCCCCCCCCCCCTACAAAAGCAAGCTGTCTACAACATCTCCAGCTGACATCATGAGATCATGTTGGTCTCAAGGTGG
The DNA here is from genome assembly GCA_028022725.1 of Lycodopsis pacificus. Classification (NCBI taxonomy): domain Eukaryota; kingdom Metazoa; phylum Chordata; class Actinopteri; order Perciformes; family Zoarcidae; genus Lycodopsis; species Lycodopsis pacificus. The sequence continues at coordinate 1,943,366 of CM051692.1, forward strand.
CGTGACACTTGTTCCTAATTCTACGAATGAGAGCAACATTTCATCATCCTCAGAATGAATTTACTTTATGTGGAACCTGTGATGGTAAAAAATGTTTTAACATGTCCTCCTCATATTCTCTGATGATATGTGCTGTTAGAAAGTTCATTTTCACAGGCGTCTGGATGTCTGAACACATTGACATGTTCGTTCTGATACAGAGGTCACTTTCTATCTTATTCTGGACAAGCGACCGGAGTGTTCTTTCTGTAATCAACTGCTGTTTCTATTAGCCTAAACATTTGCTGAAGACCTACTGTCTGTGAGAGTTCGCAGCAGAACACTGGCCCCCACCTGTCTTCCCCGTCTCCTCTGTCTTATCTTGTCTTCTCTGTGTTGCCTGTATAAATACCTTGTTTTGATTTGCTGTCCCCAGAGCATGAGCACATTTCACTGTGATACGTGGCTGTGGTTGTGTTCTCTGTTTGCAAACATTAAATTGACTTTCTGAAACTTTGATCATTCATCAAGACTCTGTCTATTTTGAACACTTTGGATAAAACCAACTTCACCTGAACTGTTAAAGGAAATATTCTACCACAAACCTCAATACATTTAGAATCATTAAATTAATCAAGACCATTTCACACATCATATTTTATTTGACTTTATTACAACATGGAGCATTTAGCTACAGTGTGTCATGGTCATCTAGGAGTATGCAGGACGTCCTTGGGCTCACTCCACCTCCCTCACTGGACCTGTTTCCTGCTCCACCCACCTCTCTGCCAGCTGTAAGATGGCACAGCCTTTATGCTGGAAATGACAACAAATACTGGTGATGAGGCAGCAAGTGTTCAGCTGACAAAGCTAAAGCTTAACCAGCCATTGCTGCACCATAAACAAAGAGAAGCCGCAGCTAGCTGAGAGGAAGCTGCATGAGAGGAAGCATCTGTTGCTGGTGATTGAGACGGAAGCACTTTACTCACATTTAGTAGCATAACTGACTTTGTTGTGGCTTTAGCTTTATTCATAAAATCGCCCCATGTTTTGTTCTTAAGTAAGATACAATTACCTCAGAAGAACAGTGCTTGAGTTAATGTACTTTACACCAGTGGTCTTTAGTGTGACGTAGTCCTAACCAGATGGAGCTGCCAGCTTGTACAGTTGTGCAGCCGTGTGAGGTAATGGGCTTAACCTATTCACACAATATTATATACTAAATAGTGGTAATATGTTACCTAGTGGGAGGACGTTTGTGTCAAAGTGTCCCGCCATGTCAGCTGGCCGGTACTGCCCGACCACAAAGACGCTAATATGTAGACATGTTTGCTGAACAACATTTTTAACAATAGTTTATTAATTGTGTGATTTTAGAATATTCATACCGTTACACAGAATTATAATATTGTATACCACCAGTACAACTTTGTGTCCAAATGGACAATACAGCAGTTAAAGAAATACACAACCAACATGAATTAATTCATTATTATTTAATTCATTTTACATTTTGGTCGGTTTTGTTCCTTTATTAAGTCATTGTGCAGAAAAAGTGGTTAGTCTCCTATTTGTTAACACTAAGTACTAACTTAACGTCAATAATCATAACCATTCATGCATAACTCTGAGTTCATCATTTCAAAAGTTTGCTGTCAGCCTTGTTTGAATGTCCTGCCCCATCCAGCTTGTGATTGGTTAGTTCACAAAAAGTGACATTGATGAGCGCATTGACTTTATGAAATAACTAAGTTAACTCAGCTAGCCAAACCCAAAGCTGTCGTATATTGTCCTTAATGTCTTGTCTGTCCCTGCACCTTCCAACACTTGGAACTGATATTACTGGGTTCACTGGTGTTTTTGTATACCGGGCTGCTCAAGCAGGGACCAGCCCACCAGGATTTCTGGCTGACAATGGCAGGACCCTTGTATGTCTCAGTCCTCTGTGGATTTGGCCACAGCTGTTATCAGTGGTAAAATACTACAGGTCCCAGAATTCAGCTGTGTCTGTTCCCGCATCTTCACTGGCATTCAGAGATGCATGTTAACTACGTCTTGGCCAATATACCTTCATTGGGTTACTTACAGAACTAAACAGCTCTGAATGCAAGTGAGTGAGACAGTGTGTGGGAGTATTTTGTTCTATATTGTGGACCATGGGTATTCTTCTACGCACCTGTTGACCTACAGGTGTGGAAACGTTTGGTTTTTCATCATGCGATGAGCAACCCCAATCTGATTCCATGCTGCACATTGAGCGAGGAAACAGGGAAAGGAAGCGTTAACCCTGTTGAGGAGTTGGAGGCGTATTTAGAGACATACCTGAAAAGCATTTTGTTGAGTTGGAGTTAATAACCCCTTGCTAGCTAACCTTTGCTGTATAGATTAGAGGGGCTTACAAACCTTTGCAGAACTCTGAGATGAAGCCGGAGGTTACAGCCACTTAAAGACTCATGGCATCCAGACTGAGGGGTGATGTTGTGCATGTTGCAGCATGAGGCCACTTCGTATCTTACAAACCCACAATACTTTTGTAAGACTTTGAGAGGTTGAAATGTGAGACTTCACAGTGCATGAGATAGACGTCAGGTTTACTTCAACCAAAGAAACACAGTACAGTTAATACATTAAACATATAGACATGATCACAAAACAGTGATATGAGTGGCTAACAGTGGCGGCCGGCCAATAGAGGGCCACGGGGCCACGGGGCCACGGGGCCACGGGGCCTGGCCCCACCCACCTTGAGCCAAAAAAAAATAATTATAATAATTATAATATTATTAATTTTTTTTTTTAAATAATAAAATAAATAAATTATACAAATTGTCAATATTTGTGTTTTTGAGCTATGTAATATACCCAGTAATATTTGTAAAATAGGATATCTGCACAAAATAAATGCTTTTCCCTGCTTGTCCTCTCCGCTGGTGCACCTCTCAGCTGTCCCCATGCAAGTCTCTACTCATGTGCTGGGGCCAGATCGATTTGGCCCAAGGAAGACGGGTCTAATAAGCAGCTTAGCCAATCACTGATTAAAGAAATAAATGAGTGACTTACAATTTAGCCAATCAGCGCCCTAAAAAAGACTTCCGGGAGGGCCAGATGAGAATGGCCCTCCCGGAAGTCTTTTTCTCCCGGAGTGCCCGTGTCTAGTTCTCATCTCGCGTGTTCTCGCTACCCAGCTGGACGACGGTCACCGGCTTGCGGTAAAGAAACACAACGAGGAGGTGGATAAAAACCGGCACATTTTATCAAAAATAATTGATTGTGTTAAGTTTTGTGGGGCTTTTGAGTTGGCTTTGCGTGGGCATGACGAGACTGACTCCTCGGACAACCCTGGCGTGTTCAAGGGACTGGTGGATTTTGTTGCGTCCCTCGACGGTGTGCTGGAGGAGCACCTGGAGACAGCCAGCGTTTTTAAAGGGACGTCGAAGACTGTACAAAATGAGCTGTTGGACTGCATGCTGTCGGTTGTAAGGGATTACATTCTGGAGGAAGTAAACGTAGGGGACCAGAGGGGTCACTCTAACATATGGGACCAGAGGGGTCACTCTAATGTAGGGGATCAGGGGGGTCACTCTAACGTAGGGGACCAGGGGGGTCACTCTAACGTAGGGGACCAGGGGGGATCACTCTAACGTAGGGGACCAGGGGGGGTCACTCTAACATATGGGACTAGAGGGGTCACTCTAATGTAGGGGATCAGGGGGGTCACTCTAACGTAGGGGACCAGGGGGGGTCACTCTAACATATGGGACCAGAGGGGTCACTCTAACGTAGGGGACCAGGGGGGTCACTCTAACGTAGGGGACCTTTTCTTTAGCATCAACAGACACATACTATGAAGTCAGCAAGTAATCTAAATATCGAAGGTGCAGCTGCAGCTGCACAGGAACCCAGAAGCTGTGAGGGCCCCAAAAATAACCCTCATACCCGGGTCCCAGAGAACATCCGGCTGTAACATCGGACGCTCTCCGCCCACAATGAATCCGTTTCTATGCACCTCAATGCAATCAGTGGTGGAAAGTATTTAGGTACATCCATTTTATACTACTTGTACTTCTACTCAACTAGACTAGCATCTGGTCATGAACCACTTTGGCATTGCCCAGGGAGAGCTGGAGGACATGGCTGATGAGAGGAACGTCTGACCTTCCCCACGTTGCCACCACTGCGACTTGCACCTCGATAAACAGCAGGAAATGGACAAATAATTGCTGCACAGTGAAATCAGGGCCTCTAGGGCCCCTGAGGGTCTGGGGTCCTGGTTGCATATACATACTACGCCTTGGTGGTTATCCAGATTTGATTAGTGTGCAAATTAAAAGCACTGACCTGAATACTCCACAATTATCAACTTTTCCTTTTGATACATGTGTGGTCTCAGGATAGAAGGGTTGTGTGTTGTAAAGATTAAAAGGTCCTTATAAGGGAGAAAAGCAGAGTTTAAAAACCACAAAATGAACATTTTTGAATGAAGCAGTTTTATTAGCTATCACACATTCTGCAGCAGAATTGTTCCTGGATATGCAAGCACATAATTATCATAATACAGATTTTTCTCTTCATAAAGAGCGGATTACTAGTTACAGAGCATCACTACACAACAATAACTAATGACAACATTATAGTCAAACACTGGGAACCAAAAGGAAAATTGATCTCTACAGAAAAAAACACAGATGTGTACTGAGACAAAAAACGAAAGACAATCCAACTAGACTGTATATTAATATTTCAAATGCTGAATATGAAGCTACATATACTACCAGAGTTGCTTTACATCGGCATTTCCAAGTTCAGAATAATCTGATGATTTGTACAGTATGGCAGGACTGCTACTGTAAGGAATGCACTACTGAAGATCTGACAGGCTCAATAACAGTGTATAGGTTAAGTTACAAAGATAGTACACAGATAATATGTCTAATCCATGAGAAAACATTTTGTTCTGTTATAACTGAAGCAGTGTAATAATGTGCATTTATAGCTTCATCCAATCATCTAAACCAGGGATTCCAAAAGTGTGGTGCGCGAGCTGCCTCTAGGTTTTACCATGAACGTATTTTCTCCCTGATTACCTTTGTGTTTGACGCATTACAAATACGTTTCTCATCAACATATCTTTGCCATACTTTAGTCTTTATTATGTTTCTGTGATCTGCCTCGCCTCTACCCCGCCACTCACGAGTTGTTGCCCCGCGGCCTGTTCCGAGGGCTGACAGACCTGATGATCGGGTGCCTCGCGGCGGGAGACCTCACGTCCCGGCGCCAACAGGTGAGCGCCCGCCACTCGGAACCATAAAACCAAGTCCCTGATTTCACCCGGGGGATATTCTGGAGGTATTGTGGCCGGGTGATGTGCCTCGTTGCTGGGGAGGTGCGTGTGTGTATGAGCGCATTTCTGCCGGAGACAGGCGGTGTGTTGTGGTAGTATTCTGACCGCGTAACAGGGAGAAGGAGAGGCGGTGGTGGAGAGGGAAAAAAATGTTAGAGAGATGGTGGAATGTATGATTGGAGAGAGAGAAGCAAACAAGTTGGACGTGATCCCGCGTCAAACAACACTGTGCCGTGCGCATCGATGCTTTGTCCGAAGACATCCTGGCTACATTAGTCGTCGCGTGAAGAAGAGTGAGTTTTACTCTCTGCAAGTAGACGAGCCTACAGATGTGGCCAATCTTCTGGTGAACGTCCTTTACCTAGGCACGGTGCAGGAAGAGTTTTTTGTGTTTTTTATCTTGTAAACAAACGCCACGCGCAAACTGTTCTCTCATTAGTCCAATTTTTATGCGGCTCTGTTGCTTTTTTTTTTTAAGGTGTGTGTGTGTGGGGGGCGGGGGGGGGGTTGGGGGTGCATGAACCCGGTCTGGATGTAGAAGGGGGTGTGTGGCCTAAAAAGTTTGGGAACCGCTGATCTAAACTAATTCACATGCAGTACTTTTCCAAAGACATAAATGTCCCATAATATACAGTAGACAACAATCAACACAAATCCAATCTCGTCCAATAACATTTTATCAACATCAATAGACTGAAAACATCGTTTGGTTTTGGAGTTAAGCATATATTTGATGTGTCGTGCTAGGGGGAGGAGAGTCTAGAATCTAGACTCTAGATGTTACGACTGAGGGGTGAGGAGCTCTGGAACCTCTTCACTGGTCTGCTGGTCTCCTTCTTCAGTCTTTGAGGGCTTTTAGAAGGCGAGAAAGGGTGAAGATTTCACTTGATCCTAAAAGAAACAAGACGATGTATGATCACGTTTCAGAATAATGCTATAAGGATCGTATTGTAAGTCCATTATGATAACCTATAAATGATTAAAGGGATGCCTCATGTTTCACTGACGGTGTTTCGTTAACGTTAATGGCGGAAGTTCAAGCACACGTATATGTGTGGATTTCTGCATAGCCATATATTGCCTATGGCAAAAATAGCAGCCATACCCAAGATTTGTCTTTAGTATACAAGGCAGCAAAATCATGCAACACAGTTCTTAGTTCCACTAAAGTCTCACGACCAGCATCATTACATTATGAGCATCAACGGATGTTGAATTGCGTGCTTTGTTCATATTTTAAGCCCCACCTTCAAACAAAACAAAACAATTTCAAAATGAATCAATCGGCCCGAGACCTACCAACCAACCAGCGGGCAGGTTGGTAATGACTCATGTAACATTTAGAGATGAGTTGGCTAAGCTTGCCCAACGTGTTTCATCAAAGCCACCATAAATGTTAAATTGATTGAAGAAATTCACAAAAACGTATTTAAATCATATCCATAACCGAATGCACAGCCACAGATTTCAACGACACAAACAGGACAATAAAGTTATATTTCTCTGCTCTCTGCAATGCCACTGGACTCAAAAAACAGTAACCTGTAGCTCAGTTTCACTTTCAGTTCAGTTTCCCGTCAGACAATATTCTAAATGCACTTAAACTGATACTTTTAGGTTCCCGCTGCGCCTGTCCATAGCAGTACATTGCTTTCCTTCTGTGCTGATATTCCTGCTACTGTAGGTGAAACACGGACTATGAATAAGTATAAGTATGAATAAGTAGGCCACATCACAACACCAGAACAATCCCTAAATAAATACTATGGCATTACTTTGGGAAGTACAATGTTATCACAACTGAATAGGTGGACAAAACAATGACAATAAAACCCGAATATGTTTAAACTGGAGTTTCTCTTTCAGTATATTCGTCTAGAATAAATATGAATCAGCTACTCTGGCTATGGCTTAGTTAAGTAACTTAGATATCTATAGGCAATGTTAAACTTTTTCAATACAACCGATCAGTGGCGGGCCGTCAGGGCCTGCAAGGCCTTCTCTGCTGGCCTAAACAGAATCACAAAGCTATATATATCTAAAAAATTAAAAAATATATTATTTTATAATTTAATAATTTTTCTGAAATTATCTTATTTTCTCATTGCACAGCTACTGTGTTCCTCAGTTGCTCTGCTTCCAGTGCAGCTTGTTTTAAGTAGAGCTTTTATCCAATCAGATCTCACCTCTGTGTCTCTCGGTAAGAACAGAGCCAGAGGCCTGCAGACTCACAAGTGCATCCATGTGCAGTTTAAGTGAATGGGGACGATATTGTTGATTGTCATAGTGTTCAACCAATCAGATCTTTAGTTTGACATGTTGGGCGTGTTCTTTTACGTGCCAGAGCCTTCTAGCTGGCCTACAAGTACGTGATTGGTCAGTGGGCTAGCCTGACGTGTGGGGCGGTGACAATCCCAAAATCTGCTGCCTCTGTGAGCGGACATTCAAGAAATACAACTGAGGCTCGACTGTCTTCACTGGCGTCCATGAATGGAGAAGGACTTCTTACTGGAACTAAAACACACGGATGTACTGAACAACCGTGGGATTAAACTCTTTATTAACAAAGAAAGGAGGATGGACTTTGTCTTTAAATGTGAACAGCAGCTCTGGTAAGTTAAATGCGTTTGTTTTTACATCTGCAGTAGCTTTAATATGCTTGTTTATGTATTATTATTTGTACATCTTGTTTTTATGAAGATTTTTGTTTGGTTTAATATGTGATAGGAACCATTGTTGCGTCCAGTGTTGCTCTGGGGACATATTTAGTCGCTGCCAACTTGGCAACTCTCTGGCTAAATCTGGAGACTTTCCAAACCCTCATGGCGACTTGTTTTGTCAAAAGCTACTAGTGACAAATCTAGTGACTTGTTCTGGTGTTGTTGGAGACTTTTCTGGTGTTTTGACGTTAAAGCAGTACGTTCTGCACTGTCGTGAACGAGCAGCAGGAGCTGCCGTGAGCCCCTCCCCCGCCCCAAAGCACTCACAGGCAGCAGTCCCAGCTGCAGTCAGAGCAGAGAGGAGACGCTCTATCTACAGGTGTTGGCTTCATTTTGACACGAAACAAATAATAACCGTAGCTGTGTTTCAGCTGCAGGACAGCAGTGAAGGCCCAGGTATGAAATGCACGGCCCACCACTGCAACCGATGAACCCAGAATCATTTAGAAACTACTTTTGCAAAGCAGCAGATATATCCATGACTTTCTCTCGGCTCGTTACGGTAGTTCTGTTTTTCTCTTAAAGTTATTGGAAGAAAACGCTTTAGTGTCAATCAGCCTAGTGCAGTTTAAATCAAGGCTAGATCACTGGAGGTGTCATCCACAGGCCATGTCATTGGCTGTGCCCTGCTAAAATGAAAGAAAGCCTCATCCACACCGTAAGCACCGCGCCCACATTCGTTGTATTCTCATCAGTGATGTTACCATTGAGCGATGTCATTTATTTATCTGATATGAACAAACACTAAGAAATGGATTTCAGTGAATTTGGTGGATCAAGCCTACTACTACCTTCTGATATGGTACCTGACCACGGTTTATCAATAGTTATGTGCCATTTCTAGGGTCGACAATTCTTAAATTGGAAGGCAGAGAAGTAAAACATTTTATAGATTCTTCTCGTATAAGGCCACACACCATAAAGTAAAAAAGATTTGAGCTCTTTGTGCTTTCCATACTTACCGTTAATTATGTCTCTTCAGCCTACTCAGGTTCAGACCAACATCGGACTCATTTTTGGAATCAGACTACATGATATCAGCCTGATAATGGCCTGACTCAGCAGATATGGGAAGTGTGCTTGTTTTATCTCATGTACTGTGGAAGACTGGACAAAAGACTATTTCAGAATCTCAAAACACAGCAGGGATGGGCTGACCAATTCTTTCACAGAATACGTTCCTTTGAGTTGATGCATGTTAACCCGGCGAAAACCCCCGCTTCCGTAAAGTGAAACCGATGCAGAAATGTCTTTAACTTGAAATATATCTACTGGCCAACAGGGGGCGACTCCTCTGGTTGTAAATTAAGTCTTATTGCATGGAAGTGTATGAAGAAATGGGTGACGTTGCGACGACTACGTTTACTTCTGATACACAGTTCTTGATGGTAACACATCAAATTTTTCCAGTTTTGTTATTCTTAGCAAATATGGCAGCAGTTTCTCCATGACACTTCATTATAGTACATGCACGATCGACAGCTACTGCTGCTATTGTTGAGAATTCCAGTATTAAACGCATTATAAGTAAGATTAAATAACCCCCCTAGTGATGAGTAGAATAATAATGTTAGTCACAATATGTTTACAATATTCTTGCTTATAGAAGATATTATGTGTCACAGTATATTAACTAATTGAATGTATTAAATCATAAAAGTATAGTCACTAAAGGTATTAAAACACTGTAAGAATAAGTTAAAGGGTCAGACATGGATTCTGAATGGGACATGCAGCAGAGTGGAGGAGGAGATCAGTGAGGAGGACAAGCTGACCAGAGGTGGAGTCAAGACAGATGTTTTGCAAGGAGCAAAGCTGTTTCGCTAAAGAATCGATCCAGGGAGGAGACAGAATTCAAATGGAGCCAGTCACGGATGGCCACGGAGGGTCAGTCCGATGATCTATGACTGTTTGGACATTTCCGACGTATAAAAGACACTGTTCTGAGAGAATTCCTCAGACCACATACGCAAGCTCGTTTTTCAGCAACCTGAATTGAATTCAGAGACCTGTGAGTGAGATGCGTGTGTGTGATCTCTGTTCTCGAGAACATTACTATTGATAGTTAATGCAGCTTATAAGTGAATTGCATGTAGTACATTAAATATTGTTATTGATTGTGTCCAACCGGGTCCAGTCCATTTTTCCAGTCCATTTTTCTGATGCGCGTGCGCACTCAGAGGCTCGCAGCAGAAAAGTCCCTGCGGCCTGCAGGCTCTCATCCTTTTTGGTTTTTGAACCCTAACAAATTGGCGTACCAAGAAGGGACAATTGCTGGAAACTGACTCGACGAGGGCGCTGACGAAGATACCTTCTGGCCAAAGACAAACGGGTGAGACGGAACCTTTTTAATAAAACTCCGCATATAGGTAGTGTAATGGGAAAATATGTCATAGCCTTATTTTTGGGGTTAAAGAATGTAAGCCTTTACATTGCAAGCACCAAACAGTGCGTTTCTTATAACATTCTAGTAACTTTCTACCCAGGTGTCTTGTTTATCTTATGCTGTCATCTGTCTTTAAGGACGAAGACACACAGAGGTCTTAATTCCTTTGATGAGCTTTAGTTGAAGGACGACCCTCTACAGAAGAGATGATGTGTGATTGTAAAACAGGGTTTATTGTGGGGCAGACTGGGGACAAAGGGATTTGTAAACAGGCTTTTGAGCGCCTTCAGGTTATCAAAACAGAACTCTATGCCTTCAAGGAAAACGTCCACATAGCTGTATCATAAACCTCTACCTGACCCTAAAACATCCACAAAGATCAAAGAGCACAGGAGAAGACAATTGCAGGCCATATATAACCCCATTGTTGCAGAGAATACACCAGACATTGCCTGTTTCAGCAGCTGGTTTCTCTGCTCTGTGGGTATAAATGCAGCATTCATGTAGATGAAGTCAGGGCACTCCTCAGTAGACTCTGCTTTTGCTGTCTGTTGAGAACTGTTTCTCGTCTTTGCTTGCAAGCAAATAAATTGACTATCTTTGATCTTTCATCAAGACTCTGTTTCATTTTACATTGATTTGATAAACACTTTAAACTCTTCTCCCGAACAGTTTCAGAAATATTCCTTCACAATTTGGCGTCACGAACAGGATTCGCTGTCTGTCTATCGGAGCTCCAGAGGGACTGACCGGAGGAGGAGGCCTCTCCCAGGAATCCACAACTGAAGTTCCTGTCTTAATACCTCATTAGACGAGAGAGAGAGAACCGGCAGACCTGAGGGAGTTTTCTGATAGACGGCACGCGAATCCATCGAAAAAGAATTAATCTCTACGATGTTCGGGTAAGAGAAGTTAAAATTTCAATTGTAAAAGTAATGGTAAAATTATACTAAGGTCATATGATTGAACGGACACAGATGAATGGTCAAGTAGTCATTATTATTTGGGTAACTTAATTGGTTTTGACGTTCGTGTTTTCATTCATATACTTCCTTTTTCGTTTTCTGTCGATTATCAAGATTATACGCTTTTAAGTAGAAGAACAGCGTTGTGTTATATCGTAACACAGGTCGCTTGACTACGATAAGTAGAAGAACAGCGTTGTGTTATATCGTAACACAGGTCGCTTGACTACGATAAGTAGAAGAACAGCGTTGTGTTATATCGTAACACAGGTCGCTTGACTACGATAGGTAGAAGAACAGCGTTGTGTTATATCGTAACACAGGTCGCTTGACTACGAGAGGTTTGTTATAAGAATCGTGGTTAAAATGATCAAATACGTGAATTCTATACTAATAGAATAAGAATCGTGATAAATAACTAACGTGAATTTCAAACGAGGTTTTTTGCAAAAAGTTTTCCTTCAAGAGAATAAACATACGCTCTATAGTGACGACTATATTGTAAGGTAACGTTAACGTGTCCACGCCTGAAAGAATGGGTGGACAGTAAAAGCGAGAGCCCTCGGGCCCAATAATTGATATAATGCGACAGAAATACGGAGACGAGTGTTTGGAGTGCCACGTACTGGTCAAGGGTTTTTGGTTTTCCTGAAAACGGTTCACTGAGCACCGATAAGCTCAAAATAATTAGAAGAAATAAAAATGAAATATTTGGGAATGATAAAAGTCATAGAATGAGTCTGAGCAGCCCGATGCCAAGGTCTTACCTCCGATGATAAATAAATGTGGGACAAGGACAATCAGACTGCCAAATAATTGGAAAACTAAATTGGGATTCCCTGAAAGAGGCAGTTTTTGCCTACGATTAAAATTGTATCAACTCAAAACGTGCTTGGAGCAGAGAAAGAGGTGAAGCAGATATAAATAAGTTGATGTCCAAGAGGAAACGAAAATAGGTGTAACTGTTTAAAAGAGACAGAGAGTGCTTGGAGCAGAGGAGAGAGAGAAATGCAGGGGTGAGACACACACACACACACACACTCTCACACACACACACACACACACACACACACACACACAGAGACACCAGGCTCGCTCGCAGCAGAAGGAGGAGGGGTCACACACACACACACACACACACACACACACACACACACACACACACACCCACAGAGACACGCACACACAGACACACAGAGATCAAAGAATTGTATCTCTACATGAGACAACGTTGTCTAACATTTACTGCTGAATTTTCGGCAGATGTTTTGTTTTGGTTGTTTTGTTCATTTTTAGTCCTTGGTCCTGATCTGGGGATTCCGCTTCCTGCCGTATGCTCCCCAGCCACAAACAACGTGAACGACACCCACCACGCAACACGTCGAGGATGAAGAAGACGAACGAGACTCGTTAAAAATCTACAGGTACCATGTCAATGCTCACAACTACAGAAGATATCTGCGGCACTCAAACCTGCAGTGAGTTGCATACGACAATGGTGAAAACTGGCCGTAGCGCATAAACATGCGGTGACAGCCCTGACTGAACTTTGTAAGAAGGCTTTTCGCCATCCATAAGCCTGGAGAACATCGATCACATGAGAAAGTTGTGTGACATGCAGCATGCTGAAACGTGAGGATCAGTTCAACAACGGAGAACAGAGACGTCAGCACAGATGCAAGCATGCCCAGCTGATAATGTATCAGGGCATGAGAAAGGAAACTGAAAAGAGACTTTGAGACTTTGACACACACCAACTGAAGACTTTGTGTGCCATAAATGTGGCAACTTGAACATTGAGGAACAGATGCTCACGCTTCATGAACAATGGAGAGTGGGAGGGCTCAACAATCAGCCATCAGGAGGGGGGGGGCATCCGGTGGTGAAGTGGGAACCGAGCTGGACCAACGACGCCCACACAATACAACACAGAGGGTGAGTTAACTTTAGATTCTTTAGATGACAAACTTGTACATTTAATATACATTAGAAACTAGATAAACACCACTCACACCCACATATGTATTCAAATGAGATTGAAGGACTTAGAAAGTTACAGCAAGTCACGTTAACTGTTAAGGAAAAAAAAAAAAAAAGAAAAATGTTTAGACTGTCACATGCAGGCTGATTCACTTTACTGCACAGCACATGGGTTACGTGAACTAGATGAAAGGTTAGAAGAAGTATGATTTAGAGAAGTAGAAATGATATAATGGTATAGTTAGAGTTTGTTGGACAAAAAAAAAAAAAAAAAAAAAAATACTGCTGCTGTCTTTTTCTCTGTGTCCCACACAATCTGAGTTTGTAAAGGGGGAGGATTCCACATGTTTCCACATGGTACAAGCCCAGGAATGGTGTGAAGAACATGTCTGACTGGCAGCAAGTAAGACTCAATTCACTGACTTCAGAAATATAGAGGTTCCTGATAATGTACAGTAACAAAGGTGACTTACACAAATCAATTTTATCAGTAAAAGAGTCATTTAACTTATGTTTTGATAAAACACACACACATGGTTTGAAATGTTCCATCTGTCAACATGAGCTGTCTCAAATGAGAGGCTATTGAAAGTATTTACCTGTTTTTGAGTTTTTATTGAAGGTTGTATAATAATAGAGTGTGCACACTAAAATTTACTGGTAAAGAAAATTCATGATCTGAGGGAACCAATTGAGTGATGATTTGGCTAACATTTGTAAGTAGGTTTGGTGCAGACGCGAGCACCTCAAATTTCCAACCCACACACCATTATGTCACTCATCCCTCCAGACTTATTCGTCGTCGACTTGGCCTATGCATATCATATTTTATTTTATTTTTTATTTGTTCTGTACCTGTGCACAAGGACAGTCAATTTTTATTTTTGCTTCCTCATAAAGGAAGAGGCTCTCGGACCTAGGTGTCCTTAGGGTTATTCAGAAAGCCTGATGTATTTAACAGAGCCTTGTGAGACAATCTGGTTAATTTACACTTACCAAATGGTTCAGCCTTTTTTACAATATGTTGATGATATCATGATTTGCAGGCCAAAGAAGAAGCATGTAAATTAGAATAATTTAGAATTACAGTTGTCCTATTTAGTTTTTGGCTGCAGGTGGTTTCAAGGTTAACCATCCAAATTGCAATTTGCTCTCGATAAAGTTTCATATTTGGGACATGTGATCACAGCTGAGGACAAAAACCCTCCCTCCCAACAGAATACAGGCAATTCAAACTGTGCCTAACTTATAAACTATAGACTAAGAAACAAATGATGAGCTTCTTAGGAATGACGTCATATTATAGAAAGTGGATCCCAAACTACTCAGAAAGAGAGGTACTCCTGTCTTCCATGAATCATGGTAAATGTCTTTATGCGCAAGACAAACTGACCCAGACTGATTATTTGACTGCTGTTTTTAATGACATAGAGGACGCATTACTATCAGCTCCGACACTTGGACTATCTAAACTTGACACACTGTTTAAACAATACGTTGACCTGAGAGAAGGTTACATGACATTAGTTTAAACTCAGGACTATGGGGGAAGACAAAGGCCTGGTTACTCTACTAGGTTAGACCTCACAGCACCAGGACTTCCTCTGTCTACATACTGTTGCATGTGATATTGCAACATGTTTCCTTATGCGGTTTTTTACAGATTAGAGCAAATGAATACAATAGATTTGCCTAACACTACTTTGAAACGATGTACTACCCTTAATCCTAACACTCTTTTCTCCTCCTCCAGCAGATGGAAGGCTGATTAACTATGTAGTTTCTGTTCAACAGGTCTGCATACAGAGACCTGACCTCACCGACACTCCCACTAACGCTTTTGATCCCATTTCAACAGGAAATGCTGAAGCTGATGTTATGACTGTGTAGACAATTTTTTCTTTTAGGTTTGGTGTGTCTACGAGATATTTTTCACTTATGATATTCAATTATTATAAAATTATGTATGGCTTAGCTTAGATAGATTGCTATGTGGTCTCTTCTGTTACGCTAAATTAGGTTACAGCAGAGATAGTGTGGCAAAGAGGGAGATGTATAATTTTGTTGTGGATAGATCCACATTTAGAATAATGTTTTAGAATATGCTATTCACATTTTTGTTTTGTTTTTTTATTGGTATTTAGTAACGTCATGATAAACTTTTGAATTAAAATACGGTAAAATCCAAGTCTTCTAACTCAGTGATAGGACTTTAGGTATATAGAAAATAGGATAGGAAGGATATTAAATCTTATACTTTTACTTTGGTAACTGTACCATGCGGGTTTTTAATCCATTTTTCATCAGGTTATCAAGTTCTGAATGTATCAGTAAATTAAAGAAGAACTGAACTATACAATTAGTGTAGTATGAATGCTTTAGAATGTTTTACACCTCTTTATGCAATATATCAAATTTTTATGACGAGATGATGAAGTGGTGTCTGGCTGTTTTTACTCATCACCTCTCAGCCCAGGACGCAGAGCTTATCATACTCATAGAAGCCTGCAAACTCGCAGAGGGTAACACGGTGACTATTCACACTGGCTCCAGATATGATTTTATTTGCATTATGGAAACACAGACAGTTTTTCTAAAATCTGACGGTAAACCTTGTTTGCCTAAACATTATTTCTCTCACGCTGAGTTGACGCATGGGTTAAACCATGTGTCAAATAGGGGGGAATGTTAAATGTTAAGCATTAAATGAAAAACTTAAGACCAAGTTAGCAATAGAAGCACCACTTCCCTCAACCGCTTTATGCGAACATGAAATGTAGACATATTGTGCACAATTGTCGTTTGCTTGATAGATCAAGCAAACGACAATTGGTGTCAGCTGCCCTCCAGAGACCAGCTGAAGGACTTCTACATAAAACTGCAGCCTGGTGATTTCGTGGTGGTGAAGGATTTCAGAAGGAATCAAGTAGCTGAGAGGGCTACGTGGATTCACACGTCACACGGCAAAGGTTCCTGAACCAGGAGAAGCTTCAGGTGAGCGAGTACCTGCACCAAGTGTCAGCAAAAACGGCACCATCGAGGGACGGACAACGGTGCCATCGACAGATGAGATTCAGTGATTCACGGACGGAAATCACAAACGAGCAGTCAGTCAACAGACGTGTGCGTGTTCTGCGGTAACTGCCTACATCTTGACACAGATGCCACGCAAGAAAGACGGCTGGAAGAGCACCTCTCGACACGTGTTTATGCCTACAAACGCAACACAGGACAGACGCTCTCCAAAAGGATGAAAAACGTTTTTTTTTTTCCTTATAGCAATATTCACATTATTGCTGTTTCTGTTTTTCATTTTATTTCTGTATTATTCAGTCTGTCTGAGCGAACCAAAAGAGTGGCAAGATGACAGTGACTCTGACAGTTTTTGTGGAAACCTCACTGTGTCAACACAAGCAGAACGACTATTTTTTTTATTATTCTTTTGTGTTTATTGAATTATATTGCCTGCTACATTTATGGGATCTTTTATCTCACGAAACATTGTTTTTTGTTTTTTTTTAAGTGTCCTTATAACATATTTTTACTATATTGTGTGATTATTATATAATCAAAAGAGTGGAATGTAATGGGAAAATATGTCATAGCCTTATTTTTGGGGTTAAAGAATGTAAGCCTTTACATTGCAAGCACCAAACAGTGCGTTTCTTATAACATTCTAGTAACTTTCTACCCAGGTGTCTTGTTTATCTTATGCTGTCATCTGTCTTTAAGGACGAAGACACACAGAGGTCTTAATTCCTTTGATGAGCTTTAGTTGAAGGACGACCCTCTACAGAAGAGATGATGTGTGATTGTAAAACAGGGTTTATTGTGGGGCAGACTGGGGACAAAGGGATTTGTAAACAGGCTTTTGAGCGCCTTCAGGTTATCAAAACAGAACTCTATGCCTTCAAGGAAAACGTCCACATAGCTGTATCATAAACCTCTACCTGACCCTAAAACATCCACAAAGATCAAAGAGCACAGGAGAAGACAATTGCAGGCCATATATAACCCCATTGTTGCAGAGAATACACCAGACATTGCCTGTTTCAGCAGCTGGTTTCTCTGCTCTGTGGGTATAAATGCAGCATTCATGTAGATGAAGTCAGGGCACTCCTCAGTAGACTCTGCTTTTGCTGTCTGTTGAGAACTGTTTCTCGTCTTTGCTTGCAAGCAAATAAATTGACTATCTTTGATCTTTCATCAAGACTCTGTTTCATTTGACATTGATTTGATAAACACTTTAAACTCTTCTCCCGAACAGTTTCAGAAATATTCCTTCACAGTAGATAGGACAATTTAGAGACGGTGTCTTGGTCAGTGCCTCTGAGAGCTAGGAAAAAAGGAGCAGGCCGCAGCAAGCCGGTAAAGTATATTGACTTGAAATTTAAAGTGGCTGGATTACTGTATGAAACACACTTGCAAGCTGGATTAGGAACACGTGTATTTTGGCTACGCGCTGTTCTTTGTTGCGAAATCCTACCGGTAAGGTCCGCGATAAGCGTTACGTCTTACACGTTAGCAGTGATCAAGCTATACTAGCAGCAGAAGCTACAGAGCTACGTGCTACGAAGGGATATACCCGAGAAAGAAGAAGGCTAAGAAGTTAAGAGAGCTAAGCGCTCAAGAGCTACGGGCTCCGAGAGTCCGGTGAACTAGGCGGACTGAATCTGGTGCCAGGGTACGTAGGGTAAAGGTGACGGTCCCCTTGGGTCTGTATGGCAGGTTTGGGTCTGGTGAACCGACTCTTAACGGGAGGGTATAAATTGATACGAGCTTAGAAGCTAACAGAACTAGGTTGCGTTCTAGAGTCGAGCTCTGCGCCGACAGACTGGCTACTATGAAGCGCTATAATTAACTGAGTTCAGGGGAATATATTCTGGGGTGGGTAAACTAGGTAATGAGTGGGTAATCATACATTGTAATCACGGTGTATTTTGGCATGAATGCGATATAGCGCTGTGAGAAATCGCTTTGCTGTGTGGGGTGAATGTAGCAAAAGCTAACGGCTGCTTTGTGCTTAGCCTAGATTACTAGATAACTAGATTACTAGATATTACTAGATATTACAGATGTTTTGCAAGGAGCAAAGCTGTTTCGCTAAAGAATCGATCCAGGGAGGAGACAGAATTCAAATGGAGCCAGTCACGGATGGCCACGGAGGGTCAGTCCGATGATCTATGACTGTTTGGACATTTCCGACGTATAAAAGACACTGTTCTGAGAGAATTCCTCAGACCACATTCGCGAGCTCGTTTTTCAGCAACCTGAATTGAATTCAGAGACCTGTGAGTGAGATGCGTGTGTGTGATCTCTGTTCTCGAGAACATTACTATTGATAGTTAATGCAGCTTATAAGTGAATTGCATGTAGTACATTAAATATTGTTATTGATTGTGAACCGGGTCCAGTCCATTTTTCTGATGCGCGTGCGCACTCAGAGGCTCGCAGCAGAAAAGTCCCTGCGGCCTGCAGGCTCTCATCCTTTTTGGTTTTTGAACCCTAACACTATCCCCCCTCCCCCTCCACATACAAAAATAAAACAAATCAGATTATATCTTAAGGTTCACCTGATTAGTTCAGTTCCCTTTGCTCTTCATCATTGTGTTGTTAAACGCTCTGGGTAATTCAAATTAAACATTTTTTGACTCGACTCCAATTCAATAGGTCCTCGCTAGTTAAATTGGTGCTGTCGCTGCACTATGTTACACTATAAAGGTGTCATCTAAACGGGGGGGGGGGGACATGAGGATTCACAAGTCACATCAGGATTTGCATTTTCAAATGCCTTTTCATTCTGCAGGTGGCTCCCCTGTGCCCTCTGGGCCCTCTGGAGGGGTGTTGGGGTCCAGGAAGTCTGGGTGTTGAAGCTCCTTTAGGTATATCGGGGGGGTGAGAATGTGGGTGGAACCTGAAGGGGAGAAAAGCCTTAGCAAGGTCTGAATCCTGAATCCTTGATCATTAGACTGGTCATGACAGAAAAAACAATTCACAGAAGTTTAACAAAATACTGCTGAATATGATATAAATACGTCTGAGAGGTTTGCTGACTAAAGGCCAAATGAAATCTTAACTGCAGATTCAGCTGTTCTCTCTACTTCCTGTGACACTGCATCTATTCTCTGAGAGTCACAACATGTCAGCTCTCAAAGAGATCAAGCTCTGCTCAGAAAGATCCAAACACTTTTCATCCCAGAGGCTGGATCCAATATGCTGTCCTCAACCCACTAAGAAGAGTGTGATGAATCCTACATCACAGGGACATATTGAGGGAATACTGCACCAGCTGAACCCTCTTCAGAACTCATCCTCATGATGCATTTAAACTGTATTCCATCCAAGTGTAAGAGAAAGCTTGACATTTAGTTGTTAGACATCTTGACAGGAATATCATTTTGCATCTACTGTGTATCGTATGTGCTATTTCATTGAAGTTCATTTACTGTAAAAGGCTGTTCTACTGTCCTGCTCTTCAGTAACGTTGGGGGACTTTCTGTCTATTGAACTCACCAATCAGGGCCTCCCACTTGCCGTTGGCCTGGGTGACCTCATAGACGCAGCGCATCTCGCTGTACGTCATCCCTCCAATGATAAAGACGATGATCCTGGGCCCCGTCTTCATCTCGGTGGGGCCCCTGTTCTTGTGCCAGTTACCATAGCGAGCACTGGAAGATGTAAAACAAGGACAGAGATAAGCATTTACTGCAACGTATTGTTCCAATGCAGGTCATTTTGTTCCCTCAGAGTCAATATTGCAAAACTCGTATTTACAATGACACTGGCTAAAATCTACTTAACCTGTACTTTAGTTATTGAAGTAATATGTTACCTAAAGTGTACTCGTAGTATTAAAACACAACACACCTTGATGGAGCGCTGGCTTTGGCAGATGCTTGTCTCTGGGAGATGTACGGGTATTGCTTAGCGTCAAGTTTGTCCTCAATGGCATCCTGTGGGAAAACATACAAGTTATAATAGTTTGCACTAAAAACAGACTGACCCACGTTAGTTCTCACCCAAATACTAGGGCATTAAGATGAGAGGGGGTGCTGTCTAATGAAATATCCACGAGGCTCCTGTTCAACTCATTGTTCTGGGCAACATGTTAACCATCACGACAGGATGTGCTCTTTCATAGACACACATGAAGAATCCAGAGGAGGATCCAGAGCCTACAGCTGGCAATGAGCTCTCTCCTGATGCCTTTACATCTTAGTGATCTATTATACAAGACAGGGACGAAGCTTAGGACGGCATTTATATTACAATAACAGAGTTTGACAAAAAACTATATGTAACTGCAGCTGTGATTATTACTTGGGTCTAAAAATGATATACAGTACATACACGCTCCAGATGCCCAGTCAGCACCAACCAGGATCTCAATGTTGATTTATGGTTAAAAACTGAGTGATATTCTAAGGTCTAAGACCTATTTACGTTATCTTTTCAACCGGCTAAGATGCTGTTGAGGTTGAGGTTGAGGGTCAGGTTGAGGTTGAGGTTGAGAGTCAGGTTGAGGGTCAGGTTGAGGTTGAGGTTCATGTTCAGGTTGAGGCTGAGGGTCAGGTTGAGGTTGAGGTTCATGTTCAGGTTGAGGGTCAGGTTGATGTTGAGGTTCATGTTCAGGTTGAGGGTCAGGTTGAGGTCGAGGTTCATGTCCAGGTTGAGGTTCATGTTCGGGTTGAGGGTCAGGTTGAGGCTGAGGGCCAGGTTGAGGTTGATGTTCATGTTCAGGTTGAGGTTGAGGGTCAGGTTGAGGTTCATGTTCAGGTTGAGGTTGAGGGTCAGGTTGAGGTTGAGGCTCATGTTCAGGTTGAGGTTGAGGGTCAGGTTCAGGTTGAGGTTGATGTTCATGTTCAGGTTGAGGGTCAGGTTGAGGTTGAGGTTCATGTTCAGGTTGAGGGTCAGGTTGAGGTTGAGGCTCATGTTCAGGTTGAGGTTCATGTTCAGGTTGAGGTTGAGGTTCAGGTTGAGGGTCAGGTTGAGGTTCATGTTCAGGCTGAGGTTGAGGGTCAGGTTGAGGTTGAGGCTCATGTTCAGGTTGAGGGTCAGGTTGAGGTTGAGGTTGAGGGTCAGGTTGAGGTTGAGGCTCATGTTCAGGTTGAGGGTCAGGTTGAGGTTGAGGCTGAGGGTCAGGTTGAGGTTGAGGTTCATGTTCAGGTTGAGGTTGAGGCTCATGTTCAGGTTGAGGGTCAGGTTGAGGCTGAGGTTGAGGCTGAGGTTGAGGTTCATGTTCAGGTTGAGGTTGAGGGTCAGGTTGAGGTTGAGGTTGAGGCTCATGTTCAGGTTGACGGTCAGGTTGAGGTTGAGGTTCATGTTCAGGCTGAGGTTGAGGGTCAGGTTCAGGTTGAGGGTCAGGTTGAGGTTGATGTTCATGTCCAGGTTCAGGTTGAGGGTCAGGTTGAGGTTGAGGTTGAGGCTGAGGTTCATGTTCAGGTTGAGGTTCATGTTCAGGTTGAGGTTGAGGTTCATGTTCGGGTTGAGGTTCATGTTCAGGTTGAGGTTGAGGTTCAGGTTACTTTTATTTGTACCCGTAGGTAGACTTGGTTTGCAATAGAAGGCGAGTTACAGTTCAGTTGCAGGTTGAAAGAGAGTTGATGTTGGTTACAGTGAACATATTTCTCCAAAGTCATATTACACAGAAGAAATACTGCAACCTGCAGGACGCGCACATTGTATGGGCGTGCCACGTCATCACAGTAACTGCCTGCCGGCGGCGATATGAATGAAGTTTAGCATTTCAACAATAGCCTACTAGAAAATGCATTTCCTGCAGAAAATGCGTGTGAATGCTGACAGATGAACTTGCAAAGCATTGCTGGAGATACAGTGTTGAAGTGCAAAGGGATTGTACTGCTGAAAAACCTGGAAACTGAAATGTAGAACTGGAAGAATTTATACATTGCTATGAAAGCTGGAAGCTGTAATTCAATCAGGAGAGACTTCATTTTGAGTGAACAAATGTTTTAATTGACGTGTGCACAAAAGGATGAGAAACGTGGATATCTGTAGTGATTGGACTCCATCGTAATATTTATTTAAGGGGATGATGAATCCATAAGTATAACTGCAAACCCCTGTGTTTTGCAACCCAGAGGTGCAAAGCCCGGTGCGTCTAGACACCGGTGGTGATGAGAAAGAGAGAGAGAATGCTGAGCTCAACCTGGCACTGAATGAATGATGAGTGCAGGTGAGTGAGGTGGAGGAGGATGAGTTCTCCTAAGATAACAGCTGACAGCAACAGAGAGGAGAACAGATCTCAAGCTTCACAGCAGTGACATGATGGACTGATGGAGATTGTGGCGAGATCTGGTTGGTTCAACTAAAACAGTGAACGCCAATAATCAGCTGACTAAGGAGAAGCAGAAGGAAACAAGCTACAAACAAAGTTATGAAACTAAGAAGAAGCGGGAGGAGTGAGAGAGAGACGTGTGGACTGATGACGTATAAAGAAAGTCTTCCTGAGTGAACTCTCTCTGAGCTTCATTACGGTCAGAAGGTGGAAGTTGCAATAAACTAAATAAAAAAGGTGAGAGTAGAACTCTTTGTACTTTAAGAGGCATACAAGATAACAAAGTGTCCATCAGACCTGATCCCTACTGTAGGTGTGTAGTCACGGTGCATGATGCAGGTAACCTGACAGCAGGACGTACCTCGATGAGGTCCTTCATGAGAGGAGTCCACCTGGACAGCTGGTAGGTCTGCTCACTGACGCGCTCCTTGCGATCTGGCTTCTTGGCTTTTTTGACAGTGACCTGTGATGCAACAATGCAGATTACTCATTGGCCTTCACAATTCACACATCATAAGCACTGCTGTATAACCTGCATAGACTCATCAACCTCCTACATCCAGTGCATAGCAGTCAAATGTTGACATCAACCTTGTTGAGCTTGTTTTTAGCCACATGTCTATTTCTGTGCACCTTGTATCTGATTGTTGTAGTTATTCATAAACAGTGTGAATAAGTTGTAAATGGAAGTCTTTTTAAGAACTAGTTCTTTACACGATGCATGTTTCAGTCCGGGCTGCTGACAGATCGTCATCTGTCATCAGTTTCGGTGATGCCTACACATTTGTAGGCAACCACCTCATCAAACATGCTTACAGGGATCCACTAAGTCTTTACTGGTCCCACCAAACATGTCCTCTTCACTTTCTCCATGCAGCTCATATTCAGGTGGGCCCATAGGAAACCCACACGGGCCCACCACAGCGAGAGATCCACAGTGAACTGTGGGCGGTCCACTGAGCATCTTAGGCCCACATATTTCCTGTTCAACAGATCATGTTATGCCTATGACATTTTCATGTAACATTATTGGCGAACATATAATGCATATAATGACAGAAAGTGCTCGTCAAATCTCATCTTTACATCATACAAGTATTGTGTGTTGTTTATCATAGCCTGATGTATCTTCTCCCTTTGTGCCATAGAGGTCCATTGTGTCCAAAAACTACTAAAAACACAACCAATGAGCCACACTGGTGCACTGGGTGCCATGTTCCTCATACAACAGTTGGTATGATATCTTACTGAAGGTTAGTTTCTCATGTGTTTTCCTACAAATGTCCAGCAACACATTTGAATTTCCTTTCATTACATTTTTAAAGTCACTCTTCACAGGAAACAACTTATAGGCAGCAGAACTACTCGGTTAGGTTTAGGAAGACAGCGTCTCCGTGTGCTTCATGACGAGACATTAAGGTCTCGGGGCAGGATCGCTCACCTCAGAAACAATGGGGAGGCCCATGTGGGCCATGTTGGAAATGATGTCACTGTCCTCTGGTGGGATGCTAGCATGCTGGAGGAGCTTACACAGATTCTCCTCAGTCACACCTGACGCACACACACAGACACACAAACACATGCAGCATAGAGGTTTCCAGTGTACACACACATGCACGAGAGCATGCACGCTTACAAACATGGTCAGATGCATGCAACCGCAAAACAGAGAATAGATCAGAACTAAAGACACAAGAAACAATATGAATGCATACATATTTAAGATTCTGAGCATGCTTTTCTGCTTTTGTCACAATAATGCAGGACAGCGGATGTCTGACCGTTCTTCAGGAAGATGTAGAGCAGGATAATGCGAATCTTGTCAGACACACTGACGTTGGCATCCAGCAGAATGGGTACAATGAGTCTCATGGGATCCTTGATCTTCTCTCCCTCTGCATCTATGCCCATTGCAAGATCCTTAAGAACAACGGAAGGCAGAGGAGAGCAAAGCTCAAGATGAATTCCACATCAGTACCATCTGAACAATACACAGATTCTGTGTAAACATCGAGCTTAGAAGTTAGAGAAGAGCCTGTATGTGGCTGCAGTACCTCCAGTGGGGTGAGCAGGAAGCTGTCACAGAGCCCTGAGTTCATCTCTCCACTTTAACTACTTCAATATTCTTTACAGGCGGAGGATAAAAGAGTTTGTTAAGACAAAGTTCCAGCCTGTAACTCACCCTTAAAGGCAGATTGACGCATTTACATGTTGGTTTGTGTAAACAAACAAGATACCGTGTGTTGATTAGTTAAGATGTGCCAGCAGCTGTATTTATGAACTCTTTTGACGGACTAGCTGAGTCCAATCTTTAGACTAAAGAGTTTTGTCTTGTTTTTCAAACTGTATCTGTTTACATGTATTAAAGATATGATAACTATTAGCTATTAGCAGAACCTGTCTGTGTGTTCCGAGATGACTGAGTTATGATGAGTTAATGATGATTCGTTATGATGGTTCTCTTCTTGTTATTCAGAGCATTAATATGGCATCAAACTCTTAGCTCTGTAAAGTTAGCTTCCATAATGAACTTCCTGTTGTTCAGAACCCTGGCATGCACCGCTCCCTTCCACCTCACGCAGTGTCTCCCCCTCCACATCTCTTTACAACTCTTCCAAGTCTGAAACATCTGTACCGGCTGAAAGCAAGTTAGCACACTCCCCACATCAGCCTTACACAAACGCTGCCTCTAGCTGCTCATGCTGGAATGTCACATTGATTTGATTCTTTCACTTTCCACATTATAACTCAGTCTAAGTTCTAACCACATAACAAAGGCATCTGTGTGACTTACCTGCTCTACACGGCACAGCTTGTCCACGGTGCCCTGGTAGCGGTTCATGCAGTCTTCAGCCAGGTGGAGGTGGGTTGAATACTGAGTAAGTCAGAGAGGAGAGATGCTGCTGGTAACTCTCTTTAACCAACTCTGCACTGGTTAATCAGTTTAGTTTGAAATGCTCTCGGTGCTTTGGATGAACACACTTATACAGTAACATGACATGCTGTGACTCTTTAGATGCACAGTGACACGTCGGAGCTTACCTTGCTGAGCTCTTTCTGATACTGAGGCATCTTCTTCAGCATCTGAGCCAGTTCCTTCATGGTGGTCTGAAAGACGCAGATGAGTGACGTACTTTAGTGACGGTGGGAGGGATGAACTCACACAGACGAGGACTGATTTTCGTTTGGTGTACGCTGGACTGCCGGGCAGCGCGGGAGGCATGTTGCGTTGGTGTTGATTCAGTATGTGAGGCAACCAATGAGATAGGTTTGTGTGAACGTTACCTGTTTAAGGCCGTTTGTGCTGAGGAGGACCTGCGAGTAGCAAAGACACGGCTACAAATAGTTATATCCAAAGTGATGCACCACAGTGACGGGGACAGTTTTGCCTGCACAACGAGTACTTCTGCTTTGATACCAAGTACATTAAACTTCAACTACATGTGAATTAAATCCATCATATCGCATGTTCTTCATTTAGTTAGGACACAGTAGATGCATGTATGAAGAGGAAGTAAGTGTGTCATGTATGTCTTGAATTCTTGAGCCCTTGATCGCAACACGTTCACAGATTACGGTTACTGCCTCATGGGTTCAAGCCAAACAATGGGGCTGCACTTTACTTCCATGAGTGTCCAAGATGTCATCACTTCATCATTTTAACCTATTAGACATTTGTGTGAGATTTGTGATAATTAACATTGAAATTAGGGCCAAAAACATGGGTTGTGAGGTCAAAGTCAGCTTTACTTTTCTGATCAGTTATTCCTTTATTCGTAGTAAATGTTTTTGGTCAAATTTGAACACATTCCTTCCAGGCGTTCCTGAGACATTTTGTTCACAAAAATGAAGTATAATGGCGACGGCCTGCGTTTGGACGAGGGTTCAACATGATGGCGTCCAAACACATTAGCTCCACACAGGGAGACACTCTGAACTTAACTCTTCACAATGACATGAACAGCACTACCTTGATTTGTAAAATGTCGGAATTCATTTCTTGTTCGTTCTCTCCGCAAGACGACAAGCAAATAACTTTTAAGATACTTGTTTTCTCAATTAAGCTTGGATCGATTGGTGCTAAGCTAAGCTAACATTGTAGCAGCTCCATCAACACTCAACATAATGTCATCTAAGTGTTCTTTTCATTGTTTGTACACATAGTCTGTCCGGTCTCTAGTAATATGAGGTATCGTAGAGCTCTGGGTGAACACAGACGGCTACAGTATGTTTTCCTGATTCAACAACGGCCGGACGTCAGTGATGACAGGAAGAGCATCTTAACGCTGACACAGCGTCATGAGAATTTACCGCCCAAGTTGAAAAATGGCAATGACGCTAATTTAGCTTTTCCGCGGTGCGAATAACGTACGTCCATTCACGTCCATTGGCGTGTTTGCATTGACTCGAGTGAAGGCTCTGTAAACCAGAGTGATGCAGTGCGGCCTCTACCTTCTCTCCAGTGTTCATCTTTTTGCTGGCAGAGAAGTCTTTCAGAGAACGAGTAACAGCCCTGCGCAGACGGAAGAGACAGAAGGAGAATCAGGAAGGAGAATCGCTGTCTCGCGGTTGCATAGAACATGCATGGAGACATATGGGGGATGCTCATTGTCAGCTTTGTGACAGAGCTGTAGGTTTGTGTGGTTGTTTATCCATGCCATGAGTGTGTATGTGTGAGTATAAAGCCACCCACGTTGACACCTCTGCGATGTGTTTGTGTCTCAGAGTCAGCCACAGGTCATCATCCTCATCCAGCACGACTTCCTTCGTTCTCGTCTCTCCCATCCCGCTGGTCTCAAAGCTAACAGGAAGAGAAAGAGCCAGAGAGGGTTTAAATACAAAGATATGCAGATCAACACTGAAACATGTTATCATATCGATGTTGTGCAGGGCAGTCATCTCTTTGTTGCTCATCCTTTGTAGGGCATTGTTTTACCATATTGGCCTTTTTATTTTACAAATACATGGTTTGAGTTATTAACAGAGCATTTTTCATTTTTCATTGAATGAGATGTTGGAGGCGGAGACCACTGACACCACTGAAATATATAACTCAAACTAAGTTAAAGTCACAATGATGACAGTAGCAACCTGCGCTCAGTGACTCCCAGCAGCTAGCAGGCCTTCTCTGTAAGGTCTTTACCTGTAGACGTCCTTCTGGATGCCCAGCAGGTCGTAGGCCATGGCCTGCAGCGTGAGCTCGTGCAGGACAGGTGACACGGGATCAAAGCCACGATCCAGGATCAACAGCTGAGTACGAGACTTGTCTGGACCCTGGATGCAACAGAACAGAAACAAATAAAAACACTAAAAACACTGTACTGTGTACATGCAACTCATTCAGTAGTGCATGAATTACACAGGATTTGATCAACTGAAGTCTGGTCATTCTGCTAACCACAGACAGGGTGTCCGTTCGCCTTCCCATCTTTTGAAAATGTATCATTGCAGCTGCTGAATGAATACATACAATCTCCAAAATTCCAGTTATTATGAACAGTGAAAGCTGCCTTAGTTTTAACCCAATGACTAGTGATTGGTCCTTTTGAAAGAGTCTCTAAACCAATAAAGGAGCATATAATCCTCTCAAAACCTCAAACTCCACAAAAGTCAGTTGTAGCATGATTTCACAGTTTTATTACCCGACAGCCAGAGTTGAATATTTCTGGGTATGGATCAAGGTAACCTGCTTGTTTTGCCAGATCGTGCTTGGGTGATGTCGATTAATATTCACATATGAACGGTTCTCATGAGTAACTTGACTTCCTACCTCTCCCATGGTGGGGTCGTCCGCCTTGTAGCCGTCTAGCTTCTCCTGTAGCATTTGGGCCAGAACTGCACAGTCTTTGTATTCCCTGAAACAATAGACATTCATCAATTTAGCATCAAACGTGAACATGCTGATGATACGGCGATTGATCATCATTTCCATAATAATCTGTCTGACCAGAACAACAAGGTGAGCAAACTGTACTTCAAGTTTAGAAACTCATTTAAACATGTGCTTATGTAGATGTTGAGTTCAGTGGTAAACATCTCGCTGCTGTTCCTCCCGGGGAAGGGCTGCCCGCACCGAGACCTGTCCGTCACCATTGATGATGCCGTGGTGACGCCAACTCGGACTGTGAGGAACCTGGGTGTGACCCTGGACGACCAACTCGTCCTCAGCAAACATTGCATCGGTTACACGCTCCTGCAGGTTCCTGCTCTACAGCATCAGGAGGATTCACTTCCTCACTGAGGAGACGGAGCAGGTGCTCATCCAGGCTCTGGTCATTCCCGCCTGGACTACTGCAACTCACTACTTGCCGGAGCCCCGGCGTCGGCCATCAGACCTCTGGAGCTTGTCCAGAAAGCTGCAGCTCGCCCCAAGTTCTCCCACAACTTCCCTTCTCCGTTCTCTACACTGGCTCCCTGTAAGAGCATCCAGTGTGAGACTCTGGTGCTAGCCTACAGGGCAGGGAAAGGAACATCTCCTTCCTATCTCCAGGCCACGGTCAGGCCCTACAACCCCACCCGACCTCTTCGCTCTGCTGCCTGAGTGAGTTGAACATGTGTATAAGTGTGTAGTATGATACCCAAGCACAAACAAATGAGGCTGTCATTAACACAGGCAACACTATTGGAGTGGGTGGCATTACCTGCACTCTTGTGGCTCACATGGTGAATTCAGTATTTCCACAGCAGCGGAGTGACGCCACGCTCACCTCTCTGCTGCTCTCCGCTTGTCTTCTCTAACAGACAAACTCTTTTCATTCAACAGTTATTTCCAATAGCTTATTGGAATTAAAGGTCCATCAGGAAATTATAGTGATTATGCTTCAAACTGCTGCCCAGAGTGATTCGTTTTACTGTAGTTATGGAAGCGAATGGAAATAATGAGTATGACATGACTCTGGATCTCTACTGATGGTATTAGTGCTATAGTAAAAGAGAAATGCACATCAGATTATCTTCATCATGAGGTAAGCATGGAAGATGCTGTGAGTTCATATTAACCAGACAACATGTTCAAATAGAAATGAAGAGCAGTGGAGGACAAGTTATTAAGCCACTCTTATGTAATGAATGTATAGTACTGCATCTGAGCTACTGAAACAACAGCCACAGTGTGAACATCCAGTTGGCTTTATCGTCTCATTTCAGACACAATGTGGCAGAGGAACCAACAACAAACAGGGGAAGCTGCATGTCATGATGTCATGTGTGATGCAGCTAGTGCAGCAGATGAAGATCTTTGCTTTGGAGTGTAATATTCCCCAGACACAGGTCAACACGACTAGCAGTCAAAACGTAAACGTAGCCTTCATCACACCAATGCTCGGGCATTAGAGTGAAGAAAAGAGGAGTGTTAAAGGGTTGCTTGCTGCTCTCACACTCTGTATCGGACTCCTGGATACTCTGTGAGTGTGGCACAGAGGGTGGCGAGCTGCTCAGCACAACGCTCCAGCATGTTGTTCTTCACGTCAGCCTTGAAGGGGCTGTAGAAGTCCTGAAAAGCATCATCTTTGTCCAGGGAGAAGACCTGGACACAGAAGACACGACAGAGACACAACATGAGAGACAATAGCTTCATTCTGGACCCAACATTGAGAGAGATTAGTGCTGCGCTGTTGATCAACGGGGAGACCTGAACCTGAAGTGACCCAAAGCAAGAGTAGCTTGCATTTGACACGGCTATGCATTATGATACTCTATTATACACCGCTTTGATGAAGAGCTTTGGTGATCTATGATGATCTACATGATGTTATAAAAGATTTGCTTGAGTGATACTTCTTGAGTAAATACAATATTTGGGATTGAAAATGGTAAAATAATAAATACAAACAAACAGTCCACCAGAAGCTTCTGTCTGAGAGCAATGACACCAATTAAACTCTTTCCCACACACACACTGACTCAAACACACACAGACGCATACGCCCATCTGTTACTGACGACATCGCCTGATAACGTCCCTGTGCTTTATTTCTCATTGGTTGCAGAGAATAAACTGGTTCTGTCAGCAAATGCAATAAAGGGATGAGAGCCGGGCAGGGCCGGGGTGATGCGTCCCTCCCTCTCCGGATTAAAACTGCAGGACAACAGCCGAGGATTTAAGGCTCAAGCTGATCCAACTCAACCACTGTTGGTCTGATCCTCTCCAGCACAGTTCCTCCGTAGACTGATGTGCAGTAGAACAAAGAATACACACACCAAGCCATCAGAATCCTGTGCCAGGGACAGAATGCATTCCCTTCCATGACCTCACTATCAGTTCTAAAAAGTCATATTTGGTTAATATGAGATATTACATTTGCTACATGCATCGCAACATGAAATGAAGACGAGTAGATGTTCTGTCAGATCACATCTTTGTGACCTTGTACCAGTGCTGTAATTCATGACCTCTCCTGGCCTTGATTGATTGATTGATGAGACATTTCTGTCTTACTGTATCCATCTTCCTCCAACATGTCCATGACTAGTGCACACACACACACACACACACACACACACACACACACACACACACACACACACACACACACACACACACACACACACACACACAGGGTTCAAATGATGCAGTAGGAATGCATAGACCACATCTTATAATGAAAACACAGGTTTGTCTGCAGGCTCTACGCACTGACTGAAATCCATCCGAACCACATCCTGTCTGTGGTCGACAGTGATGAGCGGACGTGGTCTGATCCCGGTCTTCATGACGTCTTACCTGAGATTCATAGGGCAGAAAGGCGATGTGGATCTCAGTCAAGGCCTTCATGGTTTTGGAGGCGCGTGATTTGGTCAAAAGTCCAAACAGAGTTTCTGGGATCGCTGGTGAGAATCACAGAATAACCCGGTGGCTTAGTGAGGAAGCAGCTGCACAGAATGATGTCAACGTCACGTCAATCAAATCAGAAGATATAGAATGCACCTCTTGTTGATAGATAACATAAGGTTGTTTCTACATACAGGTCAGTGTAATGCTCACAGAGAGTACTACAGAACTAGTTGTATAATGTCTGGTGTTAATGAGAAAAGCACAGCCCTGATGATGTCATCAGTCATTTCAGCTTGACCTGGAAGACAGACTTTTAAACAGAAGCCTACAAAGTGTGACGTGAGGTTCATGGGAACAGTCAGATCCAGCAACACTGAGATGTTTGGGATCCTACAGCAGAGCACACGGGGTTCTCTTCAAGGCTGCTGGTTGATTGGTGGAGATGAACGCTGCTCTCAGGTCAGCGTTTAGGTCTGTTCTTGTCCACCACACTGTTAGTTCAGATCAGGTCTGCCTGTTGTTGGGTCCCTTTCAGATTAGGTCTACTTTATAGGATCCATAGGTGTTGTGACCCTGCAGCCATACATTGCTGCTGTGTTCATCAGTCAAAGAGAAGCAGACATCTGTGGCTGTTCTAAGATTCATGGAAAAGCAACTGAACAATGTTTACTTTTATGGCAAAATATCAGATTATGATGAAGCAGTTTACTTCTTGTATGGGGATGAAGGTGTACCGTAGTTATTTAAGTTATCATTGATGGCAGAGTGGATTTACTCACTGTCGGTGAAGAAGACGTGAGCTCCGCGGTACCTCGGACACTGCGGGTCTCTGAAGTCATCAATCAGAGCCTCAACAGACTGAGACAGCAAAGAAACATGTTTCAGCTCATGAAGTGATGTAGAAGGGAAGAACAATTCTTTATTCTGTTCAAAAAATTCTTCAACGAAATATTGAACAAAACCCACAAGATGACTGTTAAAAGAGCACCGGGGCGGTGGGACTAGAGGGGCGTCGGTGGGAAAGTGAAAAGCAACGCTTGCCCCTCCTTATTACCACCACTGAGCTGCCCTTGAGCAAGGCCCTTAAGCCCAACGCTGCAGTGCAGCTGCTTAGTGGGCAGCAGATCACACTGTGACTGTACAGCTTCAGGTGTGATTGTGTTGCTGGAGGTGATGTGATCTGATCAGTGTGCTCCTGAATAAGAGCAATACAGATATTGCAATCTTTAAAACTAACAATAACACCCACTGGGACTCTCTGTATTCAAATGAGTGTTACTGTCGGATGAGAGACCTATGAGCTGCTCCATAGAACCCTAACTGCCTGTAGAGCAGCTGTACCACTGACCTCATCTGAGGGTGTGATCAGGTAGATGGCCTCCATGCTGGGCAGAGGCTCACGGCGCTTGGTTATGTCTTCTACAACTGGAGAGAACAGGAAAACAACAATCACAACTCAGCTTTTAGCTTGATTACACTTGAACTAAGCTTTCACTCTCTGCTCTGCAGAACCCTGCAGAACCCTGCCCAGAGGACGGGGACCATCCTCGACTTCCAACACTTATTTTAAAACACTGAAACATTCAAAGGCTGCTGAGATGTCTGTCAAATGTAACATCAAGCTTTGAAATATGTCTTTGTTGAGCGTCATTTGAAGAATAGTTTTAACCTTTTCTCTTAAT
Organism: Lycodopsis pacificus; assembly: GCA_028022725.1. Taxonomy (NCBI): domain Eukaryota; kingdom Metazoa; phylum Chordata; class Actinopteri; order Perciformes; family Zoarcidae; genus Lycodopsis; species Lycodopsis pacificus. The sequence goes on from CM051692.1 coordinate 1,976,490, forward strand.
TGGTGCCAGTAATAGTCAGGGCAGTATGTTAGTGTATATATATATATATATATATATATATATATATATATATATATATATATATAATATCACAGGATCTAATGTATATAGTTCCTCTAGCTGTAATACATTATAATGGTTTTATGTAGCTCAAGCGCAAGTTCAGTCAGGAAGACACTCACTAGTAATCTGTCTTTCCTCTCCTTGTAATTACTCTGTCAGCTGATTGGGGGCGTGCACTTTTAAGTGACCAACCAGATTCTGCACACCGGTTCCTCAAGCCAATCATATCGTTGCTGTCAAACGTTAAATAGTGTTCTACTCTCTGCTGCTGTCAGTTGTCATTTCAGCTACACAGAGGCAACCCGCCTCCACCCCAGTCGCCTCCAGTCAGCATCACAGCCAGGCTCCTGATTCATCATCAGGTTGCAGCAACTGCTTTCATCACCACCACCAGTGTCTGGACTCCAGGGGGATTAGGCCTGTTGGACCTCAGTATCCCTACCCTCGGTGATAGTACTTCAGGATGGAGTCCAATCGCCAAAGACTTTGCACTTTTCATATTTGACGCTTGTATAATAAATCATTGTTAAATTATGAAACAAGTCTCTCCTGATTGAAATAATAAAGGTCACCTCTCACCCAGCAGCTGGATTTAAGAGGTTAAATATATCAACACACAAACTGATTGGAGTGAATGTGTTTTTTAATGTGTCAAAACAGAAACTGAGTATTTCACTCTGACACAACTTTTTGATGAACAACTTAATAAACACATTTTTCCCCAAAACCTCTAAACACTAAATCCACTGAAACTGTAGATGATACCTGAAACAATTCTATTTACCTGTTTATCCATAGAGTGCTGTATGCAGATTAGAAGGCATTATGAAGTATGTTTATAATGTGTCATAGACATGGGAGTCATAGGAAGTGTGTTGGAGACTAATCCTGTCTAACCATCATTACTGGACCTGAGCAGCAGGGATACCTCGTTAACTGAAGGGTGGTCGGTGTACCGTCACGCCCCTTCAGTCTGCTCACATCCAGACAGCTCAACCACGATGGCCCGATGTTAACCGGACATCTACATCTGTTTCATTGGGCTACGTTGTCTGTAAATAACAAAGCAGCTAAGAGCTGTTTGTCTGAGATTTACTGTGAGACAAAGGTTTGATGCTTCTACGCTGTATTACTGTGATGTCACAAGCATCACTCAACACGGCACTTTGTGTGATTTGTGATCACTTGCTGTTATTAATCCAGTCTTTGATTGTATGACTACTTATCTACTGTATGTGCAGCACTTTGGGCAACCTGTGTTGTATTTTAAAATGTGCTACACAAATACATGTTGATTGATTGATTGATAGATTTAGACATTTGCCACACTGTCAGTAAATACTCACGTATCTAATGTGCCTCAAATCTCAGTGAAACGGTCTTTTTAGCATTTTTCTATTTCTCTCCTTACATTGCAGTCGCCTCACACTCCTTCCCCAAGAAGGAGTCGCAGCCTTGGTGCCAGTCTGGTCCATAGAACAGATGGAGACTTAAGGTCTGGTATAATGTTGAAAAAGGCAAAAGACTTCTCCGAGTCAAACCTAATACCATTTTTGTTGAGTGTTCAGAGTTGGTGCCAGCGCTCTGACCCAGATGTTTCTTTCTGGTTGAAATAATGATCCTGTTTTAAAGGAACATGTCAACATTTGGTGAAAGAGGCTTTACATTCACACCATGGCCACTGGGATCTTTCAATTGTGATTGGCTGAAAGGTGTGGATTCGATTTTAGTGAGCGGATCGCAGATGTGTGTTGGGTTACAGCTCTAAACTAGAATGTGCATTCTCGACAGAACGTGTGTGAGAGCTGCTCAACAGCAGGTCCTCAAGTCTGCCACCTACAGGGGAACTGTACCAACTGTGTGCTGCAGACTAGTTGTGTAAAACTTTGATGGATTTGGTTCCATATGATATTAGACGGAATGTTACAAGAGCAACTAAACCCACAAACCCCCTGTTCAGAGGAAACCTCCTGTAGATGTGTATTTAGTGGTGTTGATGGATTCAGGTCCTCATCTGGACGTGTTTGAATTCTTTATTGTGTTATGAACATGCATAGACTGCTCTCTGCTGGGTGAAACACAGCTTTTGCAGTTGATCGGCCTCATATATCGCTCTCTGCATGCACACGCTCAACGCATAGCTCCCTCAGAACGTCGATGCGTAAAGGAGCCTGCTGACCAATGGCGCTTCATGGTGAGTCACAGAAAGCTCCGAGAGGAAGGCAAAGAACGGGAATGTTTCTGAGACAGGAATGGAGGTGCTTGTGTGTGAGCTGGTCCCTGAACAACCGTGCCCTCCTTGTTCTCCCATAAACAGAGCCAGGGCATCCATCAGTACACGTGTCACTGCAATACGTAGTGTTTACAGTCACCAGACTGACTCGTTGCTAAATGATGGTTTTCATTTACATATATATTAAGATATTATTGAAAAATGCTGACGCTGTGATGATCATTTCACCAGCTGCTCCACAGTGTTGGTCGTCTGCAGACAGCGCTGATGAGATGTTGAGATGGATTCGATTTGACATTTGAGCTGCTCTATATCTTTGAGCATTGAAAGGTGCTTATGGAATAGTTATGGCTCATCAAAACTAGCACGAATAACACTGCTGGTTCCAAAGTTGAGGATGAAGTGGATCTATAAGAAGCGTGTGATATGAAGGGTCATGACTGTATGAACATGTCATTTCTCGTTCTGGCTTCTATTCACCGCCTCGCTGTCTGCGTCCTATCTCGTATATAGTCATGTCAATAACATGCACACGCATGGGTCAGAGGTTCAATTCAATTCAATTCATTTTTTTATAGCCCAAAATCACAACTTTGCCTCAGAGGGCTTTACAATCTGTACACATACGACATCCTCTGACCTTTGACCCTCACATCAGAACAGGAAGAACTCCCCAAAACCCTCTTTCACGGGGAGAAGAGAGGAAGAAACCTCAGAGAGCAACAGAGGAGGATCCTCTACCAGGATGAAGTGTGATAGATGTCATGTGCACAGAATGAGCATTACAGAGTTACAACACATTCTAGATATATACATGTGATCTAATGTGATCCACTGCTTCAACAAAACATGAACATCCAGAAAGACTTCAACTGAACAGTCTAGAATAGTCTAGCCTGTATGCTTGTGGTCGTTACTTGCTCTACATTTGACTGAACTGATGTCACAGCTGCAACACAATTCACCTTCAGTGACCTGTGGTACTTACTGGTGATTCCCTCTGACATGATATCTGTCATCTTACAGCAGGACGAGATCATCCTCATGCTCAGCTTGTCCACCACCAGCACCTGTAACATAATCACACACAGCAGGGCCTTCATGAGGATGTGATGTCGACATCTTAAGTGGTTTTATTCATATCCCATCTCAAGATCAAAGGGGAATGATGCCACACTTGATGAGGATAACTGGACCCTTACCTTCCACTTCCCTTTTTCTCTTGCTTTCTTGATGACATTGTTCATGATCTCTGTAGAGAAGGACAACGTTATTTCAGTTTGATTTAGACATACACCTGAAACCTGGGTTTCACATGACACAGTCATGATTATCAGTATAATGTAATCAGACCAGGATCCATTCACCATCACAAGCAAAAGCAAATAGTCACACTAAGTGTGTGCATGGACACTAAGTGTGTGCATGGACACTAAGTGTGTGCATGGACACTAAGTGTGTGCATGGACACAAAGTGTGTGCATGGACACAAAGTGTGTACATGTGGAGAGAGAACACTGTGATACGTGCACCTCCGTACTGTAGATCATGTTCACAGCCTTTACATTAGCACGTTATTGGTCAGATGAATACCTGTGGCCACCAGCAGCAGAGATATGTGTGTTCTATCTGCACTCTCTTGCTTTTTGATGCCATGATTCATTATTCAATCCTGACTTTAAATGAGCTTCTCTGCTTCTGAATGAGCTACTCCACACAGATTCATATTCAGTGACGCCGTAGCGTCTGCTGCTGTTACATTAAAGGGATAGTTGGCTGTTTTTAAGTAGGCTTGTATGACGTACAGTCAGTGTATTACCTACACTACACGCCCCCGCTTTGGAGATGCACTTCAGTTCCCCTTCAGAAGATATTGTAAATACAGCATAGAGCATACACATGAACTGATATTCATTGATTATTGGTAGCTGGTAGAACACTGTCTGTTGCTGCTCTAACCCACAGCGCTACGTAGCTTAGCTCCCGTGCTGATGCTTCTCTCTGTTTGTGCTGAATGCAGCCGACTGGAGCACATCGCTCAGATAAAACATGAACGGCCTCTTCAAGCAAATCTCCAAACCACTTTACCTGACTGTCAAAATAAATTGTGTCAGCAGAATTATTACAGGAGTTCTCACTTCATGTAAACGTACTGACTGCTTTTATAACAGAATGTATAACTGTGGGATCGTTGAATGTGATTCTCATTCAAATTCCAAACAACTTCATCAATTCCACTCAGGAGAGATTAGTAAGCGGCTCTTTGTACTGATGTTGTCTGTTGTAATGTTGACTCTAGCGCTGCCAGATTCACCAGAGATCCCCAAAGCAAAGACAATCAGTGAGTCCCTTTCATCCTACTATGCACTGTGTATGTGCTAGAAAACGGTAATGATTAAACGGCCGTTTCTCTTAATATTTAAGATACATAATGTGGCAGGAGGATTTGCATCATAAAAAACTAATTTCTGAAATATCTGTATGCTCGTACGTGCAAACTGTCATCTCACTCCAACTGGAGGAGTTCAGGACAAACACCTAATTACTGAGCTCCTCTTGTGACAGCCTTGACCATAACGACCGTAACATACTGAAAACATACAAACACACACAATCTTGTGCAACCCTGATTGTACAAATCCTCTTCCAGCATGGACAGAGTACGCCTGCTCAGCTGCAGCGTAATCAGGCAGCAGGGAACAACACCACAGCAACTAAACCATACATATGCACTGACATATCACCAATAACAGGGTTGAATCTATTAGAGACAGAATATCATAAGGAGGTATGTCAGTCAAGCTGAAGACAGAATCCAGCATTAGTGTTGATGTCCCTGGGGTTGAAGCATCGGTCCCGTCTGTCCCACTGAACAAGAAGGAGGGACCAGCCCACTGAACATGAAGGAGGGACCAGTCCACTGAACATGAAGGAGGGACCAGTCCACTGAACATGAAAGAGGGACCAGCCCACTGAACATGAAGGAGGGACCAGTCCACTGAACATGAAAGAGGGACCAGTCCACTGAACATGAAGGAGGGACCAGTCCACTGAACATGAAAGAGGGACCAGCCCACTGAACATGAAGGAGGGACCAGCCCACTGAACATGAAGGAGGGACCAGTCCACTGAACATGAAGGAGGGACCAGCCCACTGAACATGAAGGAGGGACCAGCCCACTGAACATGAAGGCGGGACCAGCCCACTGAACATGAAGGAGGGACCAGCCCACTGAACATGAAGGAGGGACCAGTCCACTGAACATGAAAGAGGGACCAGCCCTCTGAACATGAAGGAGGGACCAGTCCACTGAACATGAAGGAGGGACCAGCCCACTGAACATGAAGGAGGGACCAGCCCACTGAACATGAAGGAGGGACCAGTCCACTGAACATGAAGGAGGGACCAGCCCACTGAACATGAAGGAGGGACCAGCCCACTGAACATGAAGGAGGGACCAGCCCACTGAACATGAAGGAGGGACCAGTCCACTGAACATGAAGGAGGGACCAGCCCACTGAACATGAAGGAGGGACCAGTCCACTGAACATGAAGGAGGGACCAGCCCACTGAACAAGAAGGAGGGACCAGCCCACTGAACATGAAGGAGGGACCAGCCCACTGCAATCACTGCCTCTAATCTGCCAATCCTCCCAATCCTCTTACCCTCACCGCTACCTCTGAGCCGATTCTGTGTGAGCGGATGTGACGTCACAGGGAAGCAGCGTCACTGACTCACACACACACACAAACACACACAGACATCCGACAACAATAAGTCAATATGTCGCGGATCAGTCGAGAGCCACGGTGACATCTCACTTGAAGAGCTGCTCCTAAAGTGTCATGAGCACGTTGTCATGACAGTAAGATGCTTCGTGGCTAATCTCAATATTTTTAAATGAGATATATCTCTAATGTCACAGATTTAAAAAACAAGTTGATACGATTTATAAAAGAACATTTCCATAAAGGTGAATCAGATATTTCAAATGCCACCTCCTCCAGTCAGGAGGAGCCGCGTGACTGAGGGAAGCTGGTGATGACAACACGTGTGAATGCTCCTGTTTATCCAATGGGTCAACAGGATTAAGTGGAGGTGTTAGTGAGACAAGAAGCTTCACAAGCAGGATGAACAACAACAGGCTGCTGTGGCAGATAGATCTGTGTGATCCAGGTTCAGAGTTTTGTGTTTCATCACGATCACGAGCTGTAACTATGTAGGAGAGCAGCTCCTCTACCATCAGATCAGTGACATGATAGAGGAGATTGTACTGTTCATTGAAACTTTAGTTCCAACACTGTCTGACTGGCTGTAAGCTGCCCCACCCTGCACAAGCACTACTATGTCCACCTTGTATGAAGAGACTGTATTCAATCTTTTCAAACAGGGTGTGAACAAACACACAGCATCTTCGATATGTTCTCTGGAATACCTGGTATTGTACACTGAAAAAATGATACTTTGGAGTAACTTAAAAAAATCACTCTAATTTGTTAGACGCAATTTTTTTAGTTTTTATCAAGTTATATTTTCAATTTGGTTGGAAGCAAAATTTTTACCTTGATTTAAATCAAAAATATTGCTTTGGCTAAAGACAAAACTTTAAATTCACACTAAGTAAAAACATGATTTATTTAAAAGACCACACACCATTTTTCACTTAGTTACAACTTAATTTCTTTATTTGGAAAAACCTAAATTTTCACATTACATCCAAGTTTTTACTTTCTAATAAAATAGCTTGTAACAAATTAGAGTGATTTAATCAGTTTATTTCAAAGTAAAAACTGTACTTGGATGTGTGAAATGTAAAGTTTTTGTCTTTGGCCAAAGCAAAATGATACTTTGGACTAACTTTAAAAAATCACTCTAATTTGTTACAGGTAATTTATTTAGTTTTTATCAAGTTATATTTTCAATTTGGATCAAAGAAAGCTAAATATTGCTTTCAACCAAATTGAAAATATAACTTGATAAAAACTAAATAAATTACCTGTAACAAATTAGAGTGATTTTTTTAAGTTAGTCCAAAGTATCAGTTTGCTTTGGCCAAAGACAAAAACTTTACATTTCACACATCCAAGTACAGTTTTTACTTTGAAATAAACAGATTAAATCACTCTAATTTGTTACAAGCTATTTTATTAATTTTTCCCAAGTAAAATTTCTGATTCAGTACAAACAAAACATCATATCACACAAATCTTACATGTAATCATACCTAAATCAATATATTTTCTTTAGTTACAAGCCAAAACTTAACTTAATGCAGGTCAATATAATATATTTAGCTTTTTTTACAACTTAAGCAGTAAAGCGTACCAGTATGTGTTTTATACATCAACACTTGAGGAAAACTACACAAGTATAACATTGTGTAAATACTGGCCTTTTTGTGTTTTTTAACTTTGTGCAACCCTTCCATAACCTTGATAAACACACATCTTAACATGTAAAACTTGTTTGTACATATTTGCTTCAGAATTAGAAATGTATAATGTAACAGCTGTTAAGACATAGTTTATAACAGTGTTAAAAATGCATCATCATTTGATAATGATCTGTTTCTCTCATTTACATTTTATAATTGTCCTTTTCATCATGACAAAACAGGACAAAAAACATGCTCCATCCAAATGTGTTTCTTTGATTAATCCAGTATTTAGAGCTTGACAAGCAGGCTGCACACTTGTCATTTTCTTTGGTTCGATCTCTATGAATACTTTCTGCAGTGCATCAGAGGTGTATTTGAGCTTACTTGGATAGCTGAAGTTCAGAGCATAGATGAGGCCAAATGACATGGCACATGCATGTGCGACTGATGGCAACTCGTAGTTCCACACCATCAATCACACTCCCAAAGTCACATGGTGGCTGGAGAGGATCCTCATCCTCCCCCTGATGATAACCAGTGCAAGTGTACACCCCTCAAGCTGTTTCAGCTTCATCCTCCTGAACAACCTGATAAAAGACAAGACATTTATTAGAAAGTTACTCTGATGAAACCAGTGTCTGATATACAAATAACATCATCACAAAAACATCACCTAAAAACCATCTACACAAACATTTATACAAATTAGATCCGAAAATGTAAACCATTGAAAACCATTCAGACCAAAATGATTGCCTTGTTATGGCTCTAAACATGGCGATGATTGAGCTGGCAGCTTGAAGGTAGTGGTACTTACAGAGCTAGAAGTGCAAACTGAGCTCATACGGCTGTAACAGCCAATGGTCAACCCTATCATCTCAATATCACTATTGAGGTATTTGTCTAATATTAGGGAGCTATTGAATTTTCTCTATATCGTCCAGACTTACTCATGTACTAAAAGGCACGCGGCCGGCTCGGTTATGTAAACAAAATACTGAAAAAATCGATCCGAACTCCATTGAAAAAACAAATATTTTAAAAGTTATTTGCTTGTCATCTTGCAGAGAGAACTAACAAAACATGAATTCAGACTTTTTACAAATCGGCATCATTATGTAGTTATTTCGCCATCCCTTTATGTCAGTTTATTGCAATTAAATCAGAGCAAAATCTGTTTGTCTTGTGTTCATACAGCTGTAGTCGACGTGTGTCTTGCTAGACACAGTGAATACAGCTCGATAAAATACAATAAGTGATTCATTTAATACTACTTACCAGACACTCCTTGATAAAGTTGACGACATGTTCCCCAAGGTACACAATGTGGCACTTTAGCAGATTCTTTTCAGATTCATCTCGAGCTCTAGGTGAGAGTGCAAACACACACATAATGCAAAATTATTACGTAATTTTGTAACTTAACCGAAGATGCAAACACTGCACAATGTGCGAATGAGCACTTGGAGTTCAAGTAATAGTTAATATTTAAGTGATGTAAGGGAAATCTACATATATTCAGCAAGAACATACCTGATACAGAACAATCAGTACATCCCGGATCTTCTCTCACAACTCCTCTCTTGTTTCTGATGGTCTCAATCAGCTTGCTGTATTGCTTGTCCAACAATGCCAGGAATCGTGGTTGAAGAGGAACAGTTGATATTCTTCTAAATGCAGCATCGATCCCTAAAAAACAAAAAAAACACAAGCAAATGTTATAACATAAAACGTTACAACTGTGTGGTGTGTGACGATTTCTTAGCAGGTCTCTTATGATAGGGGATGATATAATTTGCTTTGCAGGCCACCACAGAGGTATTGCCATTGAACTAAAAAGTCACTTGCCTCATCCATTGTGAACAACGCAGGCTCTTTCAATTCTTAAATAGGTTTTTAACTGTATGAGACACAAAAAACATTGTGATCATCACTCAATATTTTTTAAAGATATTAACAACTGCATGACATTACTAGATGTTATTAAGGGATTGTTAAAGTCTGGTAAAATGAACTTACATTACATTGGGCGGCCAGCTTCTAGTTATTTGTTTGCAATACTTGAATATAATATTAAATAAAAATGTAAAAATACTAATGTTGACATGTTACATTTTCATACTTGTAAATGTAAATTCCCCTGGGCTACATTACAAATATGCAATGATTGAATTCATAAGTGCTGCATTTCTATTTGGGGTTTGTCATTTGTATTCAAACATGAAATTAGTGTTGGCAGTTCATCTTGGGACTTACCAAATGCAGCAATATGGATAAAACTGTGACCTTTTCATGGAACAACAGCAAACCTGTAAACAGTAACACAAAGGAAAAAGTGAGATTTCACATCTATTGTTTTTTGTTGGGACAGTTAGCATTATCCATGATTGTCACTCTAGAATCTAATTTATTAATTAGGCCTTAAACATACTGGTGGTTTATTACTGTACTGCATTATACTTACAGATGAAAGAATGGGAAATTAATTATTCATAGTATTCATAGTAGCAGTTCATATTTATATTGCAAAAAGTTGTTTCAAGAGCAAAATCACCATAGAAACTAAGATATCCCGTAAAACTAATTTTGGATTAATAAAAGTCTGTAAGACACAGAAAACTGTCAACCACCTAACATTACATTACTGCTGATGTGAACAGACTCACTGTTCAGTGCTTGGAGGAGAAGTTACCACCGGTAGAGGGAGGTGGGATCGTCTGGGGGGGTTGCCGTTTTTGTAGTCTTTCCAGACATGGGATACGTAGCTTTTAGGGAAAAGAGAGGAGGGTGCATTTCATCACAGACATAAAGAAAGCACGCATTCGCCGAAGGAACCGGCGTGCACGTCTGAAATGAGGTTGACTCCTTGATTACACGTTTAACAGTTAACAAGCTGTGGCTGTGTCAATATATCTGCTCGTGCGGGAGTTAGGGCAGGCGAACGGACATCGCCTGTGTGAGATTACGTTTTTTGAATATAACGTGTCCACGGAGGTTTCACCTCCTCCCCGCTGCTGCCTCTCTTTACGTCTGTGTGGTACGCGAGCCCAGCCAGCCCCCACCGGTAAAATCGGTAAAATCGGTAAAATAACATGTCCGAACATGTCCGGACACGAAGCCGACCGTACCATAGAAAAAGAGCCTTATCAAACTACCATTAATGTTCATACACGACAGCTTAATTACATTAGCAACGTTATTAAGGTTGCACTTCTCAAACGGACGGAAGGACAGCATCCCCCTTTGTATGAGCAATGAATGCTAGCGTTAGCTAGTGTTGTGTAAAATAATATGCGTTTTACTTGTATGCTTATATTGCGGAGTTGTGAGGTCACAGTAAGTAGGTTAAAAACTCCAGATAAGGCATTCCAGCGCTTGCCTGTACAATAGAAAAGATACTGTGGCCCTGAAGAGAAACCACCTGCTTACAGCACTAGATTAGGGCGGAAAGCCGCCAGCATAGCGTAGGAGAAGAACTCCCTTATCTATTCACACAGAGGCTTCTGTCTAGGTTAGAATTGCACCCTTTCGGCTCCTCGAGTGCGAATAACATGCACACATACTGATGATGCAGCGATGGAGGACCAATCGTGAGCCGGTGTGAGTAGGAGATTACTCACTGCTCCAACGGGCCCTCTGACCGCTAAGAACGGAGCCGCCCCTACTTTATATTCCACCAATAGCCTTCTGAAAGAAGAACCTATATTATGTTATGCGCAATGATGTTTACGCGCCTTTTCCTGCTTTTCCTGTCTTTTGTACATTTTCCCTGCTCCTTCAGAGCAGAGATTAGGCCACGTGCACGTATGACTGCCGGGCATAATACTCTTGTCACAAATAAACCTTATTGCTTGAATTGAGCTAAATGCCTCGATCTCCATCTGTTCACTCTGAGTTTTCTCCTCAACACTAGCATTAGCTAGAACGCACGCAAATACAAAGACAGTCTGTTAAGTAGTTGTCCATCCTGCCACTAAACATATATGTTCATGGAAAACACAAGAACCTCTTAAAACAATAAAATGTCCATTTCTTACCTTGTTTAAATGAGTTTTCTTGTACAACAGACAGTCTTCATTTCTGAAGCAAGGTAATGGCGGACATCAGCATTCGAAAGAGAGCGATCTGATGTGACGTCATGTGGTCACATGACATGAAAACTTCTGGGTTGAAGTGAAAATACAATTGTATTGAAAGTATTGCATTTAATTTACTCCGTGGGGATTGTCATTTGCTTTCAAACAAACTGAAAACCCCCGCTTTAAACAGTAAACTACACATTTCCATTCAACCAAAGTACAAATGCACTTTAAGTCAATGACACAGTCGTTTCACTTTTTTCAGTGTACCACACAGGCACACACTGTACTCAACCTGACAGCACCAACAGCAGACGGTGTTCAACTTTATTTCAATCATCACATTCATACAGGGCATAAGCAAACTAAGCAGCTGCTTGGGCCCCATGGCGACCAGAGGGCACCCACAAGAGCCTAAAGCAGGGGTGTCAAACTCATTTTCACTCTGGGGCCACATCAGCATCACGGTCGCCCTCAAAGGGCCGGTTGTAAATGTAAGACGGTGTAAATGTAACTACTCCTAACATATTTAGTTTAGTTTCCCGGGATATCTGTGACTTCCTCAACACCTACTAAGCAGAAAGAGGTTATTTTTTCCATGGTTAATGGCGGACAGTTGAACGGCTTTCAGGGCGATAAGCCACGCCCCCTCTCCGGCGCGTCCAGTGCGAATGAACAAAAAATAGCCCCCGGCGAGACCGGCGGCGCAAATGGCTCATCTCATAATTTCAACCATGGGATATTTTTATTTTCACATCTAACTTTTAATTTTTGTAAAAAAAAAAAAAAGATGGGGGATTCGCGGGCCACATAAAATGACGTGGCGGGCCGAATCCAGCCCGCGGGCCGTATGTTTGACACCCCTGGCCTAAAGTATCCCACAAGAGAGCTCGACACAGACCAGGCCACCTTTTACACAGGTTGTGTAGGCCCCTACCTTTCCCATGTGTCAAAGCGGGTGTCAATGATTACAACAGGGTTTTGTGAAAAAAGAAAAGAAACACCGTGAGAGTGAATCACGGTTACAGCAATCAGATCACCTTGTGTTCTCTCCTGTCCAGGTTTGATGTCAGATATCAGTGACGGTGAGTCGCTGTGCTCGCTGTCAGTGCATCTCTCTCTATGTCTGTCTGTCTCACAGAGCCGTCAGTGCATCTCTCTCTATGTCTGTCTGCCTCACAGAGCTGTCAGTGCATCTCTCTCTATGTCTGTCTGTCTCACAGAGCTGTCAGTGCATCTCTCTCTATGTCTGTCTTACAGAGCCGTCAGTGCATCTCTCTCTATGTCTGTCTTACAGAGCCGTCAGTGCATCTCTCTCTATGTCTGTCATACAGAGCCGTCAGTGCATCTCTCTCTATGTCTGTCATACAGAGCCGTCAGTGCATCTCTCTCTATGTCTGTCTTACAGAGCCGTCAGTGCATCTCTCTCTATGTCTGTCATACAGAGCCGTCAGTGCATCTCTCTCTATGTCTGTCTTACAGAGCCGTCAGTGCATCTCTCTCTATGTCTGTCTTACAGAGCCGTCAGTGCATCTCTCTCTGTGTCTGTCTCACAGAGCCGTCAGTGCATCTCTCTCTGTGTCTGTCTCACAGAGCCGTCAGTGCATCTCTCTCTGTGTCTGTCTGTCTTACAGAGCCGTCAGTGCATCTCTCTCTATGTCTGTCTGTCTTACAGAGCCGTCAGTGCATCTCTCTCTATGTCTGTCTGTCTTACAGAGCCGTCAGTGCATCTCTCTCTATGTCTGTCTGTCTTACAGAGCCGTCAGTGCATCTCTCTCTATGTCTGTCTGTCTTACAGAGCCGTCAGTGCATCTCTCTCTATGTCTGTCATACAGAGCCGTCAGTGCATCTCTCTCTATGTCTGTCTTACAGAGCCGTCAGTGCATCTCTCTCTATGTCTGTCTTACAGAGCCGTCAGTGCATCTCTCTCTGTGTCTGTCTCACAGAGCCGTCAGTGCATCTCTCTCTGTGTCTGTCTCACAGAGCCGTCAGTGCATCTCTCTCTGTGTCTGTCTCACAGAGCCGTCAGTGCATCTCTCTCTATGTCTCTCTGTGTCTGTCTCACAGAGCCGTCAGTGCATCTCTCTCTATGTCTCTCTGTGTCTGTCTCACAGAGCCGTCAGTGCATCTCTCTCTTTGTCTCTCTATGTCTGTCTCACAGAGCCGTCAGTGCATCTCTCTCTGTGTCTGTCTCACAGAGCTGTCAGTGCATCTCTCTCTATGTCTCTCTGTGTCTGTCTCACAGAGCTGTCAGTGCATCTCTCTCTATGTCTCTCTGTGTCTGTCTCACAGAGCTGTCAGTGCATCTCTCTATATGTCTGTCTGTCTGTCTCACAGAGCCGTCAGTGAATCTCGTGGTCTATTCCTTCTTGCTCGCCCCTCAGTCACTTCCAAGGCTGTTCTGTGACTTTTTGTCTAACAAAGTGAAATACTATTTTATACATTTGATGAATGGCAACGGCTAACGGTGTTTATTAACTGCAGCTCAGAGAAGATAACTGACCAGTGCAGAAAGTATCGGGTAGAGGTGCAATACAACGATTATCTCATCTCTCAGTCCAGCTATACCACTCTGGACTAATGCGAGATGGGAAGTTTAACATGTAAAATGTTGATCAGATATACTGGAGGTTAATATGAATCCATGCAAATCTCTCAGTGAGAATAACCATCAAGTAGCTGTTCAGCCAAAGCCTGTTAAACAGTGTAATGTATAAAGGTTGGGGGAGTCAGTTGAATGGGCCTCATGCAGCTTTTAAATGATTATAAATAATATTATTATTTATACTTTACATCATTTTTGTCAGCAGAGGAAATGCAGAAGAAAGGAAGACGACGGCTCCACAACCGCTGAGAGTTCTGGGAGAGGACGTGGACATGATGGAGGAGTACAAGTTCCTGGGTGTCTCCATCGACAGCAGACTGAACTGGACTCAACGCTGCCCGGAGACACCAACAGACTCAACAAACTGGTTAAGAAGGCCGGCTCCATCATTGGCTGCAAACTGCACAGTCTGGAGAAGGTGGTGGAGAGGAGGACTCTGAAGAAACTATTATCCATACTGGATAACCCGGACCACCCTCTGCACCACCTCCTGCAAGGACAGATACAGGAGATACAGGAGAACATTCCTGCTATAAGACTCTATAATAAATCACCTCTGGTCACATCAATCACAAGACTATTACACTGCTGCTGTTTGTTTCTTTTGTTCAATCTTGCACTATTGTTAGTTAGTTCATTTAATATTATTCTATTGTATCCTATATATTGCACATTTGATATTTGCATTTTATACCTAATATGTTTTACTCTGTTATTTGTGTTTTACCTGTACACTACAGGATTAATAAAGTAACTATCGATATCTATCTAGCGCTTTAAAATGTTACTATTGGGTTCATCCCAGCACACATGCACAGTCATAAAGATTTGATGCTTTTTTTGCGCCCTGGTGCCAGCGGGCCTCCCTAAAGTCCTCACTTGCAAAGGATGCGTCTGTGCAGGTAACTGCCACTGTCATAGGAGCTCACACAGCCAGTGAGCTAAACGCTGTTTTGGCAGAGACACACCTTGCGAGTGAACCTCTGTTATGAGCAGCTGCTGTGTCCTTCTTCTGTGTATCGTGTGCAGCATACTGACACAGAGCGCACACAGGCCAGAGTCGGTGAGACACTTCCTGCCTCATTCTGATGACCAAAGGATGCTCAAATAGCAATCTCTCACACAGCCTTTGTGGCAGGATGAAATGGCTTTAGCATTCGCTTCCACTGTAGAGCGGGCCAAATCCTTATTTACCAATGATTGAAGGTTAACACGAGAGGCCGGGCCTGTCTCCAGGAGGAGGAGGGAGGAGATGTCCAGCTGTGAAAGTGCATCTCTGCACCATGGAAGCTGCCCCAGCTTTCCTGCTAGCAGCTGCACCAGCTTTGGCAACCATGACGCGGTTGTGTGTTCTGGTGCCACCAGATTGACTTTATGATGTCCACCGCTCTGATGGAGAGAAAGTGGCTGTGAGACCACAGCAAAAGGCTCCCGGTTGTTTCCAGCAGCCGGGCTGAGCACACGCAGCCCTGATGGTTGAGGTGTGTTGTCGCTGTCAGTTTGTCGCTCCTCACCATGACGTGTCTGCCTTTTAGTCTTTTAGGAGGTAGAGCCAGAAAAAGAACCCGCTATGGAGAGAGCCGACTCTTGCCCCTCACAGCGTTCCTCATTCAGAATGTCAGGGAAGTTGCAGGTGGAGACGTCCAGCTCATCCGTCGGCAAGTAATCCTGACAGTCTGCCCATCTGCTGTCCCCACCACGTGTCACAGTTTGAAGACTTGGGCAACAGACCAATCGTTGGTATTTGACGAGTTGGGAATGAGAACGTGTTTAATACAAAGAGCCATGTAGTCATCGGCAGTTAGCCCGTTACCGTGTCTTGTGTGCGGTGTTCTCCTGGTCTTCTCCTTTGATAACAGAATAACAGAAGGTAGTGCAGTTCTCCTGGCCTTGTGTCCACCAAAGCATTCTCTCTTGAGTCCAGTGCATTTCTTTATTTGCAATGTGTGCGCTGCATTTTTACACTATGCAGCAAATACAGCAACATGACAAGGTGCGGAGCTTCTATTCTGCATTGAGCACGTTTCACATTTTTTCAAGTCACCATGAGCTAAAAAAATGTTACGTTTGGGCGAAAAACTTTCCTCGTCACTGTCACTTTTAACAAGCCGTCCAATCACACTGGAGGACAAATAGCCTACCACAAAGATATCAAATGTGCTTCATTTTTGAGTGTGTTGTGGGCTTATTGTGTGTTATTCTAATGTTTTGAATTGTGTTTATTATGGACTTCATGGTGTCCTCATGTCTGGAGCACTGGACCAAAATCATTTCCCCATGTGGGATAATAAAGTTGATTTAAATCTGAACAACATAGAGGTACCCACCGAGATGTTTCCTCGTCTGCAAAATCTCATGAGCCACTCAGAGCAGCAGGTGGTGTGCTACATGCTCCATTCAGAGCAGGTGCTCTACCGTGCGCTGCATTTTCAATTCTGCAGATTTATTTCTGTTATTAACTTATTTCTTTGATTTTCTTTGACTGTTGCTTTCCTTGTTCGTGTCTTCTCTTTTCCTTCTCTGATGAAGATGTGAGTGATGAGGAGGTCAATAGTTAACCAACCTAAAATGTATTGGAAATAGGAACTATCTAATCCAGGGGTGCCCAATATGTCGATCGCGGAGGTAGTGCGGGTAGATGGCATGCCATTCAAAAAAAATGAGATGTCCTCATGGCCTTTGACACTTGAATTTCTAACACACGGGTCACCACTGCAAGCTGACATTCAGCTGAAGTCCAGGGCTCATGGACAGTTTCCTCACAGAGGAAAAGTACCCAAACATGAGGACATGTGAAACCTTATTGACTGCATTATTCAGCTCTACTCATTTATGTGAGTCAGCCTTTTCCCACATGAAGAACATTAAGTCCATACACCATTCCACCATGACTGATGATCATCTGAAGTCTGCTTGAGGCGGATACCAGCAGCTATCCAAACTATGCAACTCTGGCCAATCCCATTCAGTGCAAATCATCAGAATAAGGTAATGACCAAAAATGTACAGAATTGTATTGTGCCATAAGGGTTCATGCAGTTATGCATGGTACGCCAACATATATTGTAAATATAAAGTATACTCATTTAATCAAGATATTCAGAATTTTTAGGTAGATAATTTTGACTTGGTCATTTTAAAAGTAGCTCGCGAGCCGAAAAAGTGTGGGCACTCCTGATCTAATCAAACACTGAAACTAAAATGTAAAACTGCAGCCATGAATATTTTCCGACACTTTTCACTCTCGTGATTTGTTATTACCTGGAAAGAAAAATCGTCATCAAATTCTATTGGATTTGTTTGAGTGAGCGGAGAGATTTGCGTGAGATCAAAGTGACCGGACGCATTGAATCTATCTCTACATTATAATAAAGACTGCATGATGTTTGATAATGGATGCTCTATGCTGGTGTTGAGATGCTGCAGACAGTAGAAACACACATTTGTTTACTTGTTACAGTTGCTTTTGGAGTTGATTCTGTCCTCGTGCGCCTCTCCTCTGAAAATGATGTCAAGCTCTTAATCCGCACAGACACAGATTAGCGAGGCAGGATTTACACCAAAGCAGGACTCCGTGCCCTCATACTATACACGTCAATGAAGGCTAGAAACGTCGTCTAACGAGAACACCACCGGACATATTCATATTTGTAATTCATATCACTGACACTACAATCTGGAGAAACTACCATTTGGCGAGCTGCGTGGCTCAGATGGATCTGTGCGTCTTTTACGCATCAAAATTCCCAAAATGATGACAATAAAAAAACACTGTCACCAAGATCTGCACTGACCCATGTTACAGTCAATAAGCAGAACGGTTCCATAATGCAGCAGCGCTCATACCTCGGTTTGGTGAAGGGGACAGCCCTCCATGCCTCAACAATACTTTACATGATTTTGGAATAATGCTCATTAAATCAAACGGGGATTATTATTCTAATACATAAAATACACTTACTTTCTCCAACAATAGCTTTTAGTCCAAGTGGTGCCATGATGAGCCCTCTGGTGATGTCCACCTCGCGAGACAGAAAACAGATCAGCGGAGGAATTACAGTCAAGTACGTAACATTAAGTAACACACTTCCGTTCCAATTAATCCAAAATAAAAGCCTTTAGAAGGAAAGTAGTGCAGGGCCATTTGTAACATAAGTAATCATGATTAAATAAAGCACTGCGTGTTTCAACGAGGAGTTTATGTGGAAACGTATTCTTCACCTTGGGATCAGTTTGTGTGGACCAAAATAATCTCAACTCAAGGTCCACTGTGGATGTTGACCTAAGCATGACAACATGTGGTCACATATCAAAGGAAGCTCCTTGTCTCTGTCTTTGTAAATCTCATCTTTAAGCTTTCTCCAGTCATCAACTGACTGCTCGTCTTGACTTCATTCAACAGGAAGTCAGCACTGACTGCAAACAACACCTCAAGCTCTCTGCTGGTACATCAGGAGTAAAGCAGCATCCCTGCAGGGAGACTGCAGTGGTGTATATCGTCATGCATCATATGTGAGACCTGGAGGGAACACTACATCAGTGAAACCGCAAGGACCCTGGAGCAGAGACGGAGTGACCACTAAACACACATCTGTATGTAAACACCATGCCTCACACTGGTTGTACTGGTATACAATCTAGCAGCGCTTGCTACCGAACTGGCTGACAAGAAACCATATAAAACCTTTTAACATCAAAAGTTCAACAACATTTTTTATTCAAAAGGAAATGATCATTTAAAGGCTGATTCGATGTGACCATAAGATCCTGGACGAACAGTCAATGTGATGCCAATGAAATGACAGACATGAAACTATGGCTATTTTGCAATTCATCAACGGAACCAGTGAAAAGCAATTGCTGTCAGAAGTGGAGACTGCGACCATCTCCCTGAGCCATGTTTTGAACCAGCTTCCATATTTGATGTGGATATGACTGGAATCATCTCAACCATAGACGGTCTTCTTCAGGTAGTTAAAGAAGTGAACATGCACCTGCTTATTTGTGATGCAATGCCACCAGACAATAGATCCAGTCTGTATCTCTCAAGTGTGATCACAAAAGAATATATACATTTTATACTCTGTCAAGTTCACCCGTAAGTAAATGAACATGAACTTGAACATGCCCACTTGAACACTTCTGAACACTTTAATTCACTTGAACATGAATATGAACACTTCTGAACACTTTAATTCATTCACCTGGTGCAATATCTAATCCTGTGCAATATCAAATACGTTTAAGTATTATCTTACATTTTACATTTTACTCCGTCTGTATATACTGGTATATTTTGTATTCTTCTTCTTCTTCATGCAATATCCAATACGTTTAAGTATTATCTTACTTTTTACATTTTACTCCGTCTGCATATACTGGTATATTTTGTATTCTTCTTTACTGTCATATTTTTGATTACTGTTACTGTTTACTGTTTAGTTTATTTATATTACTTGATTTCTATCTTCATTTTATTACTTGTGAGCAATGCTGCTGTAATCCTGTAATTTCCCCACTGAGGGACTAATAAAGGATTATCTTATCTTATCTTATCTCATTACTTGCTTGTCACCTAGATTATTGAATGATTTGGCAAATAAATCATCAAAAATATGCATGTGGATAATAGACAATGTCTGTTCAATTCAATTCAATATTGTAGATAGCCCAAAACCACAAATTTGCCTCAGAGGACTTTAAAACCTGTAGACATGCTGCATCCTCTGTCCCGATACCCTCGGGGGTCACGGCAGGAGGCAGGACTACAGTCCAGATATAACCACGTCCATGAAACCTGTGAGGACAGAAAGCACAAAGACTCCGAGGAAGAAGCAAAGTCAGTAATGAGCATTAATGTGCATTAATTCATACAGAAGGAGAGAGAGAAGAGTGGGTGTCAGCAGGACAATGGCAGGAGGCAGGACCACGATCCACGATCCATGGAAACCTGTTACCTCAAGGAGTCAATATAACGAGTGAGTATGCGACACCATCTCTTCTAGGTCCTCTTTAAGTGTCCTTAAACTGTGATCATTCCAGTACAAGTGTCATCAGTCCCAGTTCCCATCACAGACAGACACAGATCACCTCCAGGTCCAGGTATCTGCAGGGTTCGTTCTGATAAAAACAAAAACAAAGGACTGCATGTCCAAGAGAACAATACAAACTTAGCTTAAATCTCATGGAAATCCATATGAAACATGTTTTCTGTAAAAACCATTAGACAGGTAATTGTGCACTGGTTGGCTTATGCTGCAATAAAATCACCTCCGTGAACGTGAATAACAGACTTCTGACTTTAATTAACATGTTTCGGTCAAACCATTGGACGGTAAATGTATTCAAACGGCCCAGGTGAGCTGACAGCGATGGACTTTGTGAAGGTAGCGGAAAGACACACTTGTAACGACGTCCAGTTTTCAAAATAAGGTGTTATTGAGGGACATACAAAATACATACATGGAAATGTGATTAAATCCAAGCATGTGGCCTGTGTCCCTAATAAATAAAAAATCACAACATTGTGGGGAAAATATCTTTGATCTTTCTTTGCTGGAAATAAATTCAATTAATAATTACAAAAATACATATAGATACAACACCAAGAATTAGATCAATTCTGACATTTTCCAAAGTAAAAGTACGACATTACTACAGTGAAATAAATTAAGAGGGTGCTTTAATCAATCATTACAATGTCGATGTCCTTCCTGTGAAATTATCAGAGAACTGTTCGTCTTAACTTTTTTATATTATTTTTAGTTCAGAACATATTCAATTAAACATTTTTTTTTCTAAAGATTACTGAAAGCTATGCACTTTGGGGTCCAGGGGCTAAAATGAGCTGTGGGTTGTCCTCGTGGACAAGTAGTGACCTAGTTCCTCTTCTGTACATCTTGTTTATATGAGCCGACAGTTCTAGCAGCTCCACCACGGTGAGCCTCCGTGAGTGATACATTAGAGACATGCATCACCTCAAAGTGCGGCCAACTGTATAATTCATACATAGCAAGGTGTTTCATATTCTGAATCCAGCTGTTTGAATTGTTACTCGGTGACTTTTAAGTAATTTAGACCCATGACCTCATTTTCCCCACGTGACGTGAACGCACCGCCGCTGGACGGTGGGAGTCTTCCTCCTCGAGCCTCCTTTAAAAGGGGGCGTGTCTCTCCGTCACGTTCCTGCTCAGCTAACGTTCTTAACTTCCTTCTACGTTACTGTGAACTGTTTGCTGGTCTCTTCTTCAGGACTCCACTAGACTCTGGGCGGTTGACGTTTGGCTTAAGTACTCGTTGAAGACCAGCGGAATTCATCTTGGATTTTGAGATTCGCCCGCAATGGGGGACGTGATTTCCAGTCACCTGGATGAAGCCAAGCAGGAGATGATCACAGGTAAGCAGCGTCCTGTGGAGCTCTGATTTGTACGTGCGCAGGTCCTACCAGGTGTGAGGAAGAGAGCCGGTCTCCCAGATGTCAGCGTCCCTCTGCTGCTTGCAGCGTCCCTCTGCGGGCGCTGTGAACGCGAGGTACCGAGGATGTGTGGCTCTAAACGGGCACGCTCTGATACATGTGAAGAGACGTGGACCTCTTCACTTGGATGAGAGATATCCCCTTGTTTATTCTAGCACATCTTTTGGGAAGTTTGCTGCTACTTTTTAAACTGGTGTGTCCTCGAGGTTCTCTTTAGCTGTTCATAGGCGCTTTTCTGTTCTGGTGTATTCCTTGGCCTCCTGATGGTCAGATGTGCGCCCATCACATCTAAAACATGTCTGACTTTTACAAATCCGTGTAGTGTAACTTTATATTATACGCTGACTGCATTCAAATTAGTTTCAGAAAAAGAACCGTTTACTTGACCGACAGTGTATGACAGCCACAGCTCAGACATGCACTTTGTATTGCATAAGAAAAGCAGAACATGGAAGACATGGAACCACTTCTTCTTAGAACGTGACTTAAAACCAGTAATTCATTATCGCAATAGATGCGGCGGATATATTTTCTATTGAATGGATTGATTTATTTAGGTGTTTTTGTGTGTGACTTGTCTGTGAGAGACCGGTGATATAACGAGCCAATGGTTGTCAGGTGGAGCTGCATCCACCAGCCCCACCCCGTCTGTGACCTCATCACACCTCTGTGACCCAGCTCACTTCATTGTCACGGCCATTTGGACTTTGATCTCGCTTTAAATGCAGGAATATTGCTGACAAGGCCCAACCCTCTGATCTTGTATCTTGAGTTGTTGAACTGTCACTTATAGAAATGTAAGTATTTGCAAAGCAGACACCGTGACTGGCAGTCTCTCACCATCTTCACTCCTTCACTCCTCAAACTAAGAACCCAGAGAAGATAGCGGCTGCGCCCTGATCTGTTTCAGCTCTTATGAGCATGTTGCCTTGTTTCTTTGGCCTGTTGCAACATGTTCATCTGTAAGTAAAGTCAGATTTTGAGCAGAGTTAACGAAAACATACAAATGACAACAATGTAGCCTAAAGAAACTCAACCCCCGAACTGTCCACTTCTGAATGAATGGAGTAATAATTGTATGTAACATCACATTTCCAAAGTATTGGAGCAGTCTCTGCACGTGTTCGCTGCATTCACAGGCATATGATGTATTTCGCTAGCTAGCTGGATACAAGCTGGTGTTTGCTCCAGTGCAGCACAATCATAGATTCAAACACTATGAATGGCTTGGTGTTTGGTTCATGAGTAAAATGTATGGCATGATTCCAATTTACTCTTCAAACTTTAACCACAGACCATTGTATACATGAATAAAGCCAGCTAGATCGCTAGCCCCCTAGCTACAAATTGAGCCAAGTTAGCTCCTGTTAGCCGAACCAAAGCTTAAATAGAGATCATTACACGGTCGTTTTAAGTAGCTGACAATTCAAGTAGTTTGTTAGCTACAAATGTTGGTTGGCCTCTGTATTGTGTTACAAATGCCACATATCACACGAACATTTAATTACATTTGAACACGTAAGGCAACACTTGCTCCGTTTGGTAAATGGTCCGCCATGTTTTCTGTTCAGGGCCAGGTGCTGGGAGACTTTGAGTTTTGTAAATCCCTTTCCACTCGTATTGGGATCGCTGTGATTCAACCCGTCAATGACTTAAAATACCGCACTTGTTTATTGTTTTATAATAATTTACTTGCTGATTTATTACTTGCTTGCTTTCCTATCCTTTCACATGGCTCTCTCGCACACGCACACACACGCACGCGTGCTCTCCCATCCACTGACTACAGGTTGTTAACTGGCCTGTATTCACTGTTTGGGCCCGAGCACAGACTAAGTCGGAGCGGAGGACCTATTGTTCTTTTACCTTTTATTATTATTGTATGTATTTGAGTCAGGGTATGAAATTAACATATTTTTTGGTGGGCAATTTTTGCCCCCACTGACTGAAATCCAGGGGCATTTTCAAAACATTGGGGGCATTTTTTGAAACTTGTGATATAATATTTAACCTTTGTTCAAAATAATACTTATTTAGGCTTACAATATATGAGCAATTGTCATCAAATGGCAATAATAAGATTAGGCAGTAGTCTACAGAGTCAAAGTGTTTTCTTAGATTTATTTAACAAAAAACAAACATAAATCAGACAATCCTATTAAATGTTGTTCTTATTTCTTTGTGGTTATTTATTGTTATTAAATGTTTTTAACAATTATTAAGTCAACGATGCCTTGATTACATGTATATCAGTCATTGTATGGCATTATTGAGAAAAAATATTTTTGTAGCACCTCAAATATTGTGATATTACCCATTTTTGTCCTGACCTTCACAAGTTGGGCTTCTTGGCAAAAGATTACAAGGTTGCCTGATGGGAGTGGAAACACAACAGGATACTTGCAAAGTGAAGGCTCTATTTTGGCTTGGGGATTAATCAACCAATTAATCCTCATCTGCCCAGATCTATGTACTTTCTGGAAGAAAATCTTTATTTTAACATTTTCATATCGCATAAGGAAATGATAACTTTATCCCACTACAACTGATGGCCTGTTTCCCTTCAAAGACCATGCATTAAACTTAAACTCTGAATATAGTTTTAGAACGCATGCAACCAACTACCTCTCAAGAACTGGAGGCAGAAAGCCATTTTTTAAGCTGAGCATGGTTTTTGTTAATGCCGTTGGTGTTCACAGTGAGGCACACACGTGTATCAGATGTGGAATCTGAGGAATGCATGAAAAAGTGTGGCTGCCTAGAAACCGCCTCCAGGCCGTGAGCTGCACGGTCAGCGCCTAACTGTCTCTGCTGCCAGGACAAGCCCAGTACCTTGCTGGCTTTATGGGAAAGGCCTGGTTCCAGCAATATGCCAGCCACACAAACGCATTTATTCATTGTGTCCATTCTTGATGCACGAAGAAGGCGATCAACCACCGTGCCAGTGATCAGAGGGACATTATTCCTTATCAGAGTTGAGGTAATCATGTTCATAGATCGCGTAATCACTCGGGACATTGTTTTCAGACGATTATGTATGACCAGCTGATGACTGGGCCACACCTATCTATTGTCACCTCACTGTTAGAAAAGCCTGGATTGCTGAGCGGAGTCGTATGAAACCAGCTAGCGGCGTGTTCGACTGCCCTCATAACCTCCAGCATGAGGTCAGTGTTGAAGGGAAATGCGGGGAGGTGTAGTGAGTGGAAATTACCTCGATCACCTGGCGAACCTCTCATTTCCTCTTTTGGAAAACTGGCAAGAGTGCACTACAATCAACCTCATGCGTTCAGACTCATGGAAGAGCTGTTTTGTTATAACCTGTCAATTTAAATATTTCAGATGGAGTCATTCAGATTTCAAAAAAAGTCTTACAATAATGATCACATCAACAAAATGAGTAAATAATGAAAATAAACTACTAATTTAACGCCATTATAAAAGCATAGAATGGAATTATTTTTTCTCCTTTAAACCCTCGAGGGTGTTGACCCATGGGTTGGGAACTACTGCTCTGAGCAATTTGATGAGGTTTGTTTGTAAAAATCGAACCAGGGACCCCGAGCTTCATACAAATGCATGAAGCAATGAGTTTTCCCTGCCTCTGGTAAATCTTCAAGCTTTGGAAGAAGTGTTAGCTGGCCAACCAGCCTGCCCTCTGAGGCCTGGTGAGGTGTGGCACGCTCACCATCTAAACACACGCTGCTCAGCACAGACGGGCTTGTTTCAATAGGAAATTATCTCAAAGGGTAAACTTCAACGAACACCCACAGAATGTTTCTGGAGAGGTTACTTCACAATGAAACCCAAAGTAAAGGTACAACTTAGAGAGCTTGCTTCATGAAACCTAGCTTTCTACCTCAAACTAATGTTGCTAGCTTAAAGAGCCCCTGTTATGCATTTCCTTTAGTGTGTTGCATATATGTTTGTACATATAAAAGGTCCGCAGAGTTATAAGTTCCCGCCCACAGGGGGTTACTCTCCCGCTCACAGACACTGCTCCTGAGCTGCCTGAAACGGCACTGTAGTGGCAGCTTATTTTACCGTCCTTCTTGGCCACTTCTTGCAGGATGTAAAGGGTTCTGACTCGCGTCGACTACCATGTCCAATTTACGTGCTCTTGCAGGCTATACTTTTCTTGCTAGCTGTCCAAAGATGAGGCCCGTAGCTCGTAGTAAAAAGTAGTTTTATTCCATGTAAAAAATAAACAAAACAATTTCCTTCGGTAATAACTGGAATACTAAAACACTGGCTATAACTAATCTGTAATCTAGAATCTGCGATCTAGGATCTGCGGTCAGAAAAATTGTTGCTCCACATCCTGCTCCATCAAAGCCTAACTTACCCTGAACTCACTTAAAGGAGTCAACCAATAAATATCCAATAGCAGGACAGAATAGAGGAGCCTTTTAACTTCAAAGAGCAAAACACACATTTTACAACATGACTAATTATCTTAACTCTGTTATATTGTAAACATTCTAAAGAGCATAACACACATACTTTTGCAATAAACATAAAATACAAAAACTGTTAAGAATACAAAATGGCTCTTACATTCCGGCCCCTAATTGTCTTTGTGGCTCACAAAACAATTATTCTCATACACATTAATAAAGAGCCATAGTGCAAGCACAATACAAAGGCAAAACTAAGACCAATGTCAGCAATACCTTAACTGGAACTCTATTAACCAGTAATAATTGTGATTTTTCATGAACGCTTTTAATGTCCATTTTGTGGACGAGAGTCAAAAGTGTTACATGTCACCTTTCAAGCAATAAGCAGAGCTTGGTGACAGGTCTCAGAAGAACATTTGTGCTGGTTTTCACCTGGACCTGGCGAACTCTGCCTCCGCTGTCCTCCATTGTCTTTTGACCTTTCTCTTCCAAACTCCTGTTCATCAGTGAAGTTTTTAAGTCCTTTCTCTTCTGAGCGAGTATCTTCAGTATGTTCTTTCGCTTGAGAAGCCATGCAACTGCTTTCTTTAGGTCAAACCAGTTTGAGAAATGCTGAACAAGCCCAGAGATTGCATCCATATTCTCTTCCATTGTAATAGCACAAACCGTGGCTTGTTTGACCTCTGGGTCATTCAAAAGAGGTTGATATGTACTGTCTGGCATGTCAGGCCAGTCTGCTTCAGGCTTTGCCAGAAATTCCGGTCCGGTTATCCAAGTCTTTGCCTTTAAAAAGGCATCCATAGTGAGACCTCGTGAGGCAAAGTCTGCTGGATTGATTGCTGTGCCAACATAACGCCACTGAGAAACCACTGACTGATCTCTAATCATTGCAATCCGATTTGCAACAAAGGTACGGTATCTTGTTTTCTCATTCTTGATGCAGTGAAGAACAGCAGTACTGTCGGTCCAGAACACAGACTCCTTGAGATCCAGATCCAGTTCCGCTCTCATCATCTTGTCCATTTTGGATGCGACAGCTGCAGCAGTGAGTTCAAGTCGTGGTATTGTGACAGGCTTTAGGGGTGTGACCCTTGCCTTTCCCATGATGAAAGCGCAGTGTAACTGCTCTTGGCGGTTTCTTGAAAGCAGGTATGTGACTGTGCCATAACCCATTTCGCTGGCATCCTCAAGCACAGAAGCAAGCACAGCCCGGCTATTGGAGATCCACTTGTTCAGTTTAAAACCCCCTAAGGCACACAAGGTCCTCAGCTCCTGTATCAAAGCAACTGCCTGCTCTTCACTTGCAACAGACCGCAAGCAGTCGTCGACGTAAAAACTCCTTAGCACAGTGTTTGTTGCGTCTGGGCTGAAGTCTGCTTGATTATCTTCAGCGCATTTCCTGAGCGCATAGCTCGCGCAACTTGGAGATGAAGTCGCACCAAATAAGTGAACTGTCATTCTGTGATCCTTCACTTCTTGACTGAGGTCCCCTTGTGGCCACCACAGAAATCTCAGCAGGTCACAGTCTTCAGCAGGAACTCTTACCTGGTGGAACATGCTTTCAATATCAGACATGAAAGCAACTGGCTCCTGTCTGAACCTCATCAGCATACCAATGAGGGAACTTGTAAGGTCTGGTCCCTGTAAAAGCTGTGCGTTTAGAGACGTTCCTTGAAATGTGGCTTCCTTGAAATGTGGCTGCACAGTCATACACAACTCTTATCTTTTTCTTTGTTGGGTGGTAAACCCCATGATGAGGAATGTACCATGTTCTGTCACCGTTCCCGTTGGCTTCTTTAGTGGGAACTGGTTCTGCATAACCCTTCTGCAGCGTTTCCTCCATGAACTTGACATAGTCTTGGTGGAATTTCTCATTCCGAATAAGCTTCCGTTTCAGGGATTCAGCTCTCTGTACTGCTGCAGAACGGTTGTTTGGAAATGTTATTTCCTTTTTCTTTCACGGCATGCCTATGCTGTAGTGTCCATTTATCAGCTTCACCGATTGTGACACAGAATCCATGAATTGTCTATCCTCACCAGACATTTCCAACTTTTCAGCCTGTCGAGACTCTGGAAAGTCATGCTTCATCTGCTGCTTTGTGAGTTCCTCTAGTTTTTCCACAGAAATCCTATTTGCAGTCACCTGTGGCCAGTGAGTATTTCCTTTGCCAGTGTCTGCTCTGCTCAAAGGTCCATTGATAGTCCAGCCTAGGATGGTCTTCACCGCATAAGGACCTTCTCCTTGACTATTGATGACTTTCCACGGCTCCAATGCCTTGGGCATGTTTGTTCCTATTAACAATCCAATGCCTGCGTTGATTTGTTTGAGACAAACTTCCTTCAAATATGGCCATCTATCCACATCGGTTTGCTGTGGAATATTTTCCAGTTTGACCGGTATCTCTTTTTGTGAGAATACTTGAGGGAGTTCCAAGAAATTGTTCCCATCCAAATCGCTGACTTCCAGTCCCATGACAACATGTGTTCGAACTGGCCCTTTTTGTCCCATAGTACTGAGGAAGATGTTGGCTTTTCTTCCTGTTACTTTCAGGTCTTGCATCAGGTCTTCTGTGCAGAATGTTGCCGTACTGCCAGGATCCAAGAACGCATATGTCTCAACTGTTCGGTTCCCTTTCACAGACTTCACTTTGACTGGAACAATTGAAAGCACACACTCCGCCTTGCCGGCCCCAGTACAACCACATGTTTCTGTGTCTATAGTGAAAGACGAGTTTGCATCAGATAGCTTGCTGTTCTCACTTTCATCAGTTGAGTGAGCAAATTTCTTGTTGGCTATGTGCAGAATAGTGGGATGCTTGAGCGAGCATATTTGACAGGTAAGCTTCTGTTGACAGCCTTTACTCATGTGTCCTTGTGACAAACATCCAAAGCACAAGCCCTTAGACTTCAAAAAGTCCAGCTTTTCTTTGTGAGACTTTTGTTTCATAAGCTTGCAGAACTCCAGTTCATGACCTTTGTGGCATAAAGAACACTGCTTTCCACTTATGGGAGATTCCTTTATTTCCTTGTCCCTTTTGATTTGATCTTTCACTGATTCAACGCCTGTGGCAAAGATGTTCTTCTGCTCCTTGAATCTTGGACTACTTGACGTGTTCCTCTAAACTTGCCAACATCCTTAGAGAAACTGGGCTCTTGAATGTTTCCGAACAATGGGTAAGAAGTGATTTTTGCCTGTTTGTCCACAAAACTGACCAGATCTTTGAATCTAGCTCTTCTGCCATTTCTTTCCTGTATTTCCCATGCAACTCCTCTCCACCTCTCTCTTAATTTGAAAGGAAGCTTCGAGATAATAGCCCGCATGCTAGTAGGGCTATCCATCTCCTCCATATATTCCACACTATCGACTGTATTGCAACAACCTGTGAGAAACACAGCAAAATTAGCAAGGGCTTCTCCATCCTCTGACTTGATTGTGGGCCATTTCAGAGCTTTTTCAATGTAGGCTGAGGCAATTGTGTATTCATTCCCAAAGTATTTGTTGAGGAGTTTCTTAGCTTCTGTGTAACCGTTGTCTGGTTGCATGTGCTGGCAACTGCGAACAAGCACCTTGGGCTGGCCGCTCGTGAACTGTTCAAGAAAATGGAGTCTATCTTTGTTGCTTTCAGTTCTACCCTCTATCCCATGCTCAAATGCTTTCATGAAAAACCCAAACTCCAGTGGGTCACCACTGAAAACTGGAATATTCAGCGATGGGAGAGTAGACATTTTCTGTTGCTTTACCAGAAGTTCAGTGATTTCATTCTGACGCTGCATTATGCTAACCAAGGTTTCAAAGTCGTTCTGGCTTGCAGGTGCTGGCTCGTTTCCTGCACTATCCTGTTGCCGAGGTCTGACAACTCTTTCAGGGCTATGCAAGATGCTGCGTCTTCTCCGTGGCGTGTCAGCTCCCTTGACCTCAATCTCAGCATGCATTGTGCCATCCAGATGAGCATTCACTCCATCACAAGGTCCAGCTGGTGTGTTGCGACCTGACCCATGCACATTAAGCACCTGCAGCTTTGCATTGGCCACTGCAATGGCAGTTTGCAATTCAAACCGCTCTTTCTTTGCCTTAAGTAGAGCTTCTTCTCTCTCAATGTCCTGTTTTTGTTTCAATGCTTCAGCACGTGCCAATAGCGCTGCACGTTCAGCTTCTACTTTAATCCTAACGGATGAGGTGGTGGAGGATACCAGAGAACCAGATTGACTAATAGGCCTTTCCCTGGACATAACCATTGAGATGCTGTCTGAGGGACTAACCTCTGCGTCAAGCTTGTCTGCTTCATCAGCCTGTTGCCTGATACTTTTCAACCAGCTCGCCACCTTTTCCACAAAATGCCTTGCGTCATTCAACTTTGGCTCAAACCACTGAGTTTGATCTCTCATAGAGTCTTCCTCACACATTTGAGCTTTGACTTCCTTATTCAGTTCACAAAACTCCATCTTCACTTTTGTGAAATCAGTGGATATTTTTGCAGAGACCACTTGAGCATTTCCATTATCATCCATTAAAGCGTCAATCTCTCTGATCATTCTGCCAAGATGTCCATAAGTTGCTTTCCTAGCCCCTATTAGCCGGTTAAGCTTCTCCTCCATAGCCTTGACAGTACGCTTTGGTAGGATTTCCATTTCCTCTTGATCCATTTTAATGCTGTAGCTCTCAATACATTTCAATTCCAATCCACTGACATTACAAGTCTTTTCCTTCAACAAGTGTAGCTAGCATGTATAGCAGTTCCAGTCCGTGTCAATTACTGACATAACAAAGAGGCCTTGTTAGCCGACCGTTAGCATCGTTAGCACCTCGTTAGCGCCTCATTAGCGTAGCTTTTTCGCCGTTTTTTTACGAGTTTTTTCCTCTGCTGACAAGCGATTTACTCAACAGTCCATGGAAGACAATAACAGTGCTTACTTGACATCCGTGGCGAGTATTTCTGTCCATCAGATTCCAAAGCAAATCCAACAGAAATCCGGGAAAGCTGGTTTCATCTTTCATTCCTTGTGCATGAATTCACGGTGCTCCAATCATTCCTGAAAATCCAATCTTTTCACGGAGCAATTTTTCTGACTTAATGTAGTGGCAGCTTATTTTACCGTCCTTCTTGGCCACTTCTTGCAGGATGTAAAGGGTTCTGACTCGCGTCGACTACAATGTCCAATTTACGTGCTCTTGCAGGCTATACTTTTCTTGCTAGCTGTCCAAAGATGAGGCCCGTAGCTCGTAGTAAAAAGTAGTTTTATTCCATGTAAAAAATAAACAAAACAATTTCCTTCGGTAATAACTGGAATACTGAAACACTGGCTATAACTAATCTGTAATCTAGAATCTGCGATCTAGGATCTGCGGTCAGAAAAATTGTTGCTCCACATCCTGCTCCATCAAAGCCTAACTTACCCTGAACTCACTTAAAGGAGTCAACCAATAAATATCCAATAGCAGGACAGAATAGAGGAGCCTTTTAACTTCAAAGAGCAAAACACACATTTTACAACATGACTAATTATCTTAACTCTGTTATATTGTAAACATTCTAAAGAGCATAACACACATACTTTTGCAATAAACATAAAATACAAAAACTGTTAAGAATACAAAATGGCTCTTACAGGCACCATTGAATTTTCTCTTTACTTCCGTAACATTGTGAGTCACAATGGAAGACTTTTGCATAATACTTCCTACTGGCTAGTCTGGCACGCCCTCAAACGAAGCTCGAGAGACGGGAGCTGGAGCTCAGTCTGAAGAGTTTGGTTTGCGGCCGTCATGTCGACGAGACGCTGTGTTCTGCTCTGCTAGAGGAAATGTTCTTTGTATGGACAAGCGGCTAAACTTCATTTTCAACACGGTTCCATATCGGTACAACACCAACTTACAGTTGTGTTCACTGCATTTTACCGAGGACAGCTTCCAGAACTGGACACAGTTCACAGCTGGATTTTCAAACTGCTTGTGGCTTCAATCGATGCAGTTCCCACTTTGTTGGGTCGATCTCCCTCTGGATAGCCATCTTATTTCTGTGTGTTAGAGAAGGCGTTTGTACTTTGCGTCCATCTCCTCACAAAGCAGCTCAAACAGACGGGGGTTGAGGGCATGTGCTTTGACGTGGTTAATAACTTTAACCACATCATTCAATATGCTGTTCAGTTCAGGTGACATTTTTTGGCTTGCCAGCAGTTCCCTGTGAGTGACGAAGTGCATAGACTCTCATTCAGGTGCAACCTCTTTAATCCGAGCAGTTAAACCAGAAAGCCGTCCAGTCATGGCAGCAGCTCCGTCCGTGCATACGCCGACACAAAAGGACCAATTCAGTTTTCCTGATATGTAATCGTTCAGAGACTGTTCTGCGGCTGTGGTGTTTGTTGGCAACAATAGTGCACATAACATATCCTCTTGCACATCCTCCTGATAAAGATATCGCACATGAAAAAGTAGTATTGCCTTGTTTTCAATATCCGTAGACTCCTCAACCTGGATTGCGTACCACGGTGACTTCTTAATCCTCGCCAACAATGGTGTATCAATGTCCTCTGCTGTTTCCTCAATACGCCGAGTGACGGTGCTAGCCGAAAGAGGCACTGTTAGTCTTTGTGGTATTCATCGCCCCCTCTTCAATTATCATTGGACAGCTGGGTAAAAAGGTGGCAATGACAAGTGCAGCCTTTTACCAAAGAGCTAACATTCAGCTCAGAATATAGGCTCAGCGCCTTGCAATTTAAGGTAAATATGGAGCGCTTCCAAAAAAAAAAAAAGTCAACATAGCAGTTGGCTTCTTAATATTATAAGTTGCTGTAATTCAATATATAAAAAAATATAATCACTATTGGACTTCTGTGCTAGCCACGGTTTGGCCATAACGAACACCATGTTCGAACATAAGGTGGCTCATAAGTGTGCCAGAACACCTTAGGCTTAAGACTACTGGAGGGGTCCTGGGAGTTTGCCCAATTAGTCTACATGTGACTTGGAGAAGGCTTTAGACCGGGTCCCTCAGGGGTTCTTGTGGGGGGTGCTACGGGAGTATAGGGTGCCGGACCCGTTACAACGGGCGATCCGGTCTCTGTACGACTGCAGTAGGAGCTGTGTCCGTATTCTCGGCAATAAGTCAGACACGTTCCCGGTCGGTGTTGGCCTCCGCCAGGGCTGCCCTTTGTCACCGGTCCTGTTCGTGACTTTCATGGACAGGATATCTAGGCGCAGCCGGGGGGTGGAGAACGTCAGGTTCGGGGGTCTCGGGATCGCCTCTCTGCTGTTTGCAGATGTGGTCCTGTTGGCCTCCTCGGATCGTGACCTCCAGCATTCACTGGGGCGGTTTGCAGCAGAGTGTGACGTGGCGGGGATGAGAGTTAGCACCTGACCCTCACCTATGGTCATGAACTCTGGGTCATGAACGAAAGGACAAGGTCTCGGCTACAAGCGGCCGAAATGAGTTTCCTCCGTAGGGTAGCCGGGCTCAGCCTTAGAGATAGGGTAAGGAGCTCCGTCATCAGTAGGGAGCTTGGAGTCGAGCCGCTACTCCTTTGCGTCGAAAGGAGTCAGCTGAGGTGGTTCGGGCATCTAATTAGGATGCCTCCTGGACGCCTCCCACCGGAGGTTTTCCAGGCACGTCCAACTGGGAAGAGACCCCGGGGAAGACTCAGAACACGCTGGCGGGATTACGTCTCCCAGCTGGCCTGGGAACGCCTCTGGATCCCCCAGAATGATCTGGAAAATGTTGAGCGGTCGAGGGAAGTCTGGGTCAGCCTGCTTGGCCAGCTGCCACCGCGGCCCGATCCCAGATAAGCAGAAGACAATGGCTGGATAATCTCTGCTTCCATTCTTGAGTTCATGTGTTTTTATGTTCTATTTTGAATCCCTAATTTTTCTGAGTAAATGTAATATGCCAAGTTGAACAGCAATGTGCCGTCCTCTTTGTTTACCCATTTCTTTTTTTTTCTTAAGTCTCTATGCTTCCACTGGTAACTCAGTGTTTTAATGTCACATTGCTATGAATTGTGGGTAATTCCCTTGGGCAAAGTCTTCAGAAATGTGAATTTACAGAAAGTGTTCATAAAGGGCTCAAAATGCCTGGGAGAGAGTCCTCAAACACTCGATGATTTGACAGTGGGCCAGAACTAAACCCTCACGCTCTCTCAAATTCTGAGTGTGGAGATTGGGATTGGGCCCATCTGCCCTGTGGATGGATGTAAACTCTACAGCTACCAAGTGGTATCACTAATTTTTTCAGAACTAACTGGTCTAGCTATGTAGGTGCCGAGTCAAATTTCCCCATGGACACAATGATGTTTCTGTCGGTCTTTTTCCCAATTCATTGTGCATTTTTAAACTTAGCCCGACACTCTGGGCCATTAACCTTGTCATAGTTTGTACTACTACATCCGTAGTAATATATTAATATATATATATATATATATATATATAAAATTTATTAGAGTGGCTTTAAGCTCATAACATTTTGACGATACATCCACACAGTTAATTTCTATTAGTCCGTGATTCACGTCTGTTTCCTGTGATTTAGTAGAAAGAGGCCGGAGTATGTAAATATGAGCACCTTACTTTTCTGATGTTCATATGACCTCTGTTTAATTACTTTCAGTATATTGTATGTGGGCTACTTCATGTCCTCAGAGTTGGATAGGATCACATACTGATGTCGTGGTCCACCTTGTGAGCCAGAAAGCATTCTGGAGCGGCACATTGACGTTTCCCTGTTGTCTAATGTTCACTCTGGAAAAAGTGAAATGATGCCTACCTCTAATTCCCACAGTAAACACGTTTGAATTGGCTGCATTTGCATTCATTTGGTGCTCTAGACCCTTACACAGTCGCCACTCTTGCTTCAGCTCTGAAGTGAACAGTCTAGATTTATGGGTCTATCTAAGTGGAATGTTGTTGTTAAGGCACTGTGGAGAAAGGAGAGGGGGAGGTTCTCTTGTGGGTCTATTAAACAGCAGTCTGGTCTCTGCTCAATTTCTCTATGACCAAGACATGCTGAAACTGAGGTCAGTGATAAGATGAGCTGCCATGTATGGTACGTTTGCTTACATACGATTACCACATCGATGGACGACAAACGCAGTAGTAATATCTGGCCGAAGCACTGTAGAGGCCCCCTGGACAATTAGTCTGGTAGCTGGCTGCAGCACAGCAGAGAGTCAGCCAGACTCATAGCAGCAGCTCATACAGCTCTCTATGCTTTAACCTCTAAATCTGACATGATGAAAAAAACAACATTCTGTGGAATGTGACCCCAGAGAATAGAGTTGCTGGCTTGTCCAGGAATACGCACAAGAAATGACGAAAAACTTTAAGTAAGATATAAGACAAACCTTTGTATGAGGACGTTGACCAGCGTCTCCCAACCAAAACGTTGGGTTAATTGAATGGGAACTAATGTTTGTGGTACAGTACAACAGATTGCTGTTGGGATGGAATTTGCTGTTCACAATTGATGCCATACTCCGGAGTCGGTCTTGGTATCGAACGTGAATACGGTTTTGGTACTGATTTGAAATGCAACGCTGACGCATCTTGAAACACAGACGCGTAGAGTGCTACAGACGCACGTATTTTTCAAATACCAACTAGCATTCAGTGTGTGCTCAGATTCATAATTTGGTGTACTTGTCAATCATTTCCAATTTTAGACTTTGTTAAACATAATGTGCAGCTTCTCCTGTTTAGACAACATTAGCAATAACGTTTTTTTGTTGCATTTTTAGAAATTATATAGTTTGAGCATGTGTCTTGTTTTCCGATATCGATTTGATTTCTGAATCTGTTTGAATGTAGTAGTTTGTTTTTCATTCCATATATTATAATTTACAAAATCCTTTAATTCCTTCATCTTCTAACCAGTTCTTTGTAATATGTTTAATTATTTCTGCCTTCATGAATAGTAATAAGTGAAAATAATTCTTCTTGTTTCTGAAGTAGTGGGTTTGTATTTAGAGTAATACCCCAAATATGTGATGGTTCTAATAGAATTTTCCCAGAAGCCCCTTTACGTGACCAAAATATGTGATCACATTGGTCCATGTGTATTCTTTTCAATAGTTTCTTAGTTGTTTCCTTAATGTTTTTGCACATTTGTTCCATCAGCTGGGTATGTCATGTTTTACATTGACATTCATTTGTATGTCTTGATGGTTAGCTTGTATGATTTGAACCAGCTTAGCTAAGAAATTCATTTCAACCCCACAGTGGTGTGTGTGTGTGTGTGTGTGTGTGGCTTCTTGAGTCACTGTGTGTGTGTGTGTGGCTTCTTGAGTCACTGTGTGTGTGTGTGTGGCTTCTTGAGTCACTGTGTGTGTGTGTGTGTGTGGCTTCTTGAGTCACTGTGTGTGTGTGTGTGTGTGGCTTCTTGAGTCACTGTGTGTGTGTGTGTGTGGCTTCTTGAGTCACTGTGTGTGTGTGTGTGTGTGTGGCTTCTTGAGTCACTGTGTGTGTGTGTGTGTGTGTGGCTTCTTGAGTCACTGTGTGTGTGTGTGTGTGTGTGGCTTCTTGAGTCACTGTGTGTGTGTGTGTGTGTGTGGCTTCTTGAGTCACTGTGTGTGTGTGTGTGTGTGTGTGGCTTCTTGAGTCACTGTGTGTGTGTGTGGCTTCTTGAGTCACTGTGTGTGTGTGTGGCTTCTTGAGTCACTGTGTGTGTGTGTGTGTGTGTGTGGCTTCTTGAGTCACTGTGTGTGTGTGTGTGTGGGGCTTCTTGAGTCACTCTGTGTGTGTGTGTGGGGCTTCTTGAGTCACTCTGTGTGTGTGTGTGGGGCTTCTTGAGTCACTGTGTGTGTGTGTGGGGCTTCTTGAGTCACTGTGTGTGTGTGTGGGGCTTCTTGAGTCACTGCATTTGTTTGTTGAAGAATGTTGACCGTCTGAAACAAAATGTCAATTCGCGTTCATCGTGTAACGTGGAACAGCTCTTCAGTGGCACTTCCGTCCTGACGGTGTATGTGTGTTTGTGTGTTTTAGCTCGGACCAGGGAGGTGATGGGGAGGTTTGGACGTCTGTATGAGCAGCAGTATGCAGTGGCTCTTTTCAATAAAGTTCGCTTTGACATAGAAGGAGGAGGTGGCCCACAACCCCAGCTACTGCACCGCAAGGTAACGTATCCTCCTCCCAGACTCTCTGCACAGATTCCACCCACTGCATCAACTCCGGAGTCGAACCGCTGGACCAGTTAAATACACAGCTGAACACAACCGTGATGAAGCCCAGTGCTGCTGGGAGGAAATAAAAAAGTAGATTAAACGTTAATGTAAATATTTTCATTTTTGTGATTAACTCTAAACTTTGATACAAGTCTACTTTTTAAGTCCAAATGATGCCACAGTAAGTTTTAAGAGGCAGTATTTTCACTTGACTCCTACTTTTGAATTATCATGATTTTGATTTTGGATCTGATCCTTTTAACTAAAGGTTTTGAGTTCTTGTTTTTAATCTTCAACTGCACATCTATCACTTGCTGTTGAGGAGTTCCAGGTGAACTTGTGAACCACTAAGTTCAGTCTGTTCTCTCTGCCGTTGTCTTTTTCCTCATGTTGGCTCGGATAGCTGAAATAAGTAACGCTAGCGCAACGACCAAGTGATCTGGTGAAGACCAGTCATGTAAAAAAGATGATAAAAACGATCAAAAATGCATCAGAATGCGAAAAATTTAACATTTGAATATCTTATTTTTCAGTTAAATTCTTTTTACAGTGCTAATGTAACTTTTTCCAGAGTTTCTTGTTTCAGGTTATTCTTTTCGATATCAAAGTTTAAAGTCTCTGTCCGAGCTCCACAGGAATCCACCTCAGTCCTTCTCTCAGTCCAAGTGAAACAGTCAGAAACTGGCATTGAATGTCTGGCCAAATTTAAATTTGTAATCTTGTTGATGTATTCTTTGATCAGACAGTCAATGGCCAACATTACTGCTTCCATCAGGATGTTTTTAATGTGGCACCAAAGGAGCTTCTTCCTCTCCCGGGTAGAGCAACGGTTCATGGCGGACGGTGCTCTGCAGAAGCTGGAGAACCTCCTGTGTTGACTTCAGAATTTTTAGTTCTCTTTTTGTATTTAGTTTTTTGTCAATGGTCAAACACATTCTTGTTTGTCACGCTTGTAAATAGCTTTGTCTGTTATTTGCAGTCTATTGACACAAAGGTTGGCTCTGCAGTCTGCTAATGTTTATTTAATGTAATTTGAGATGCGGTGTTTTATTTATTGTAAACACAGTCTGACTTTCCTCTGCTCTCCTAATAATGAAAACATCTCTTCATTCTCCCGTCTGTGTGGTCAGGATTTGTAATCTTGCCTTTGTAGCGTATTGGTTTTGACTTGTGTGTGTGTGTGTCGTCTCTCACAGATTCCTCTGAAGAACAGATCCATCTTCTCTGGCTCACTCTTTCAGTATCTGGAGAACAAGAAATGGAGGCACCGCTTCCTCTTCATTCCAGATTCCTACAACATCAACTACTACGACAGCAAAGCGGTGAGGGGCAAACACATGGCTGGTTTTAGGTGATGCTAGTTTGATTCACTGTCTAACGCGTCGGTGTGGCTCCCTGTCGTGACCACTAGTCCCACGACAGGCGCCTCCATCCTCAAGGAAGCATCAGCTGTGCCGGCTACAAAGTGCTGACGTCGATGGAGCAGTACCTGGACCTGTTCAGCAACATCCTACCTGGTGAGGAGAAGATGCTGAAGCTGCAGCATTTCATGCTGATTATTCTTTCAAGAACCTTTTTCGTAAATATTACTTTTGGTTTCAAATTGTTTTGTTTGTTTATTTGTTGGAATGCTGTTAAGCATTCCAACTATTGTTATCCTGTTTTCTTTATTCCACAATTTCTTCCGTCCCCCCCCCTGTTTCGTCGCAACGCTTCTTCTTCTTAATTTTTTTAAGCTACAGAAACTGTTCAACTATCAAAATGTTCAGCTCCTTCAGCTCATCCCTGCTATAGCTCTTCATATTTCTAACCTTTAAACTTTTTGAATTATTAAGCTTTTAGCAACTTTTTTTTGAATGGGTTTCTATGGAGAATATTTTCAAATCCTCTTAAACTTCTTCAACTTTCAAATCCTTCAACTTCCACATACTTTCAGCTAAAGACACCATTTCAACTTTCAAATGTTGAGAAAACTCTGAACTATTGTCTCATAATTCAGCTTTCCGATATCTTTTAAACTTTTTGAACTGCAGCAATTTAACTTTTATGATTTTTCAGCCCTTTTCTGACTTTATAATGGGTGTGTATTGCACAGCTTAAAGTGCGTGATGTCACCGCTAGAGTGAAGAGCAGCTTGAGATTCTTGTGAAAAAAACATTTGTGTTTTGCCACTGTGTCCACAATCTTCACTCTTCATGCATCATTTCTGGATGTAAAAGTAGCTAATATTGTCCTTGTCGTAGAAACATTACTGTGGAATCCCACAGATTTCCACATTTGACACAGAAGCCATTAATTGACAGGAAAACCAACTTTCTGCTCCATAGAGACCAATGTTAAATTTTGCTTCAAAAACAACAGACACAATTTTTACAGGATCTGTTCGTCAACTCAGCCTTCCTCTCAATTATTAATATCGGAGCAATAGTAGCTACGGTTATGGGAGTTTTGATGATTTGTTTGAGAGGTGTTTCCCTGTGTTATCTCCATGAAATGGCTTCAGGCACACAGGTGTTCACGATTGAGCCAGTAATTAGTGATGTTGACAAACACACAGACTCACAGACACACGCGCGCATACCGCTCTCGCTCAGTCATTCAGGTCTTAGGACTCTTTAGAGGTCCACCCACCCCCCCCCCCCCACACACACGCCATTTTAAAATAAAAGCCCCACAGAATGAATCTTAACTGAAATGCTTGTGATGAGCCTGTCATTTAATAACAGTTTGTGTTTATCTAACATTATGATTCTGTCTCCTCTCCCCCACACCCCATTTCAAAATAAAAGCCCCAGAGAGTGAATTCTAACTGAACAGCTTGTGATGAAGCCTGTAATTTAATAACCTCTGTTTATGTGTGTCAAACATTATGATTGTCTCCTCTCCCCCTCCCTCCCCCACCCAGTCCCACCCTTTCAAAATAAAAGCCTCATGGATTAACTGTATTTAAACATTAAACTCAAAATTAGGCTTTTTTGTTGAAAAAATGAATGCTCTTACTAATACTGCGACAACTACTACTGCTGCTAATATTTCTAGTATTACTACTACTACTACTGCTGCTACTACTTCTACTCCAACTTTTGCTGTTGCTACTATTACTAGTGCTATTACTGCTACCATCAATATTATTACTACCACTACTGCTATTACTTATACTACAACTGCTACTACTGCTATTCATGCTACTACCAGTACTAATACTACTACAGCTATTAGTACGACTGCTACTAGTACTACTACAGCTATTAGTACGACTGCTACTAGTACTACTACTACTGCTACTTCAAATACTGCCATTACTTTTACTACTACTACTGTTATATTAAATACTACGACCACTACTACAGCTATTACTACTACTACTGATACTAGGCTACTACTTCTTCTGAATACTAATACTTCTACTACTAATGATACTTCTACTACAACTACGACTTCTACTATTACAAATA
Source organism: Lycodopsis pacificus (assembly GCA_028022725.1). Lineage (NCBI taxonomy): Eukaryota > Metazoa > Chordata > Actinopteri > Perciformes > Zoarcidae > Lycodopsis > Lycodopsis pacificus. Next base: position 2,017,323 of record CM051692.1, read on the forward strand.
TCACTACTGCTACTACTACTACTTATTCTAATGCTACTAATACTTCTACTACTAATAATACTTCTACTTCAACTACTATTACTACAAATATCACTACTTCTGAAATGTGTTTAAGCTACAGAAATTGTTCAAATATCAAAATGTTCAGTTCTTTCAGGAGAGGGGTGCTTTGACTTTTCATATTTGTAATCTTTAAACTTTTTGAATGAAGCTTTTTGCAATTGTCTTTTGAATGGGATCTCTATGGAGAAAATCTTCAAATCCTGTTATACTTCAACTTTCAAAGCCTTCTTCTTCCTCATACTTTCAGCTACAGACACATAGTTAGACATTTCAACTAGAAGGTTTTTCAGCAGTGCAGTTTAAATGCTTTCGGGCTTCAACATTTTTCAGACAGATGGTCTCCCATTTCTTAATTTTCAGCAATTTTTTCACAATTAATTTCAGCATTCCAACGCATTTTCAGCAGGAAATGCATTTTCTAGTTTGTATTGTTATCAATAACTTCATTCTTATCCGGGTGGATACACTTCAACCAGCCACGTATTAATAAATGGTCTGTGGGTGTGATTGGTGCTTGATTGTTGAAGACGACATTAACTTCTTAAACGTATGCAAAGACATTCTGCATGCATTAAAGGAGCTCTGTGCTGCATGGTGCAGAAAGTTCAAACCAGTTGCTCAGTTTGTTTGTGCTGTGTACATTTTTCCAGGAATGAAAGCGAAGGAGGGAAGTTCACCTTTCCTTAAGTTTGCCACCCAGTTCCCTCTGATTCTCTGGCACCCTTACGCCCATCACTACTACTTCTGTGTGGTGACGGAGAAGGAGCAGCAGAAGTGGCACGCTGTCCTCCAGGACTGTGTCAGACATGCCAACGACGGTGAGTCCTGTCAACTAAGGATCAACACGAGTTAATGCAGAAGCGCAAGCTTCTAACGGCACCGATGAACAAACATGACTCCACTTCATCCTCAGCACTTTAGATCATGTTCTTATCTTGTGAATTAAACTAATGCTCCGGATCAGTTGAATGATGTACTAAGCACCAAGAGCCATTAGAATGCACGGCAATACAGAACCCTTTACTAGAGTCCTTTGATTTAGTCTGTTGCTGCCCAGGACTACAAGCCAAAGGGAGCAGCTCAAATCCTTCCCACGAGCGCTCTTTGAGACTGATATGTGGCTCAATCATATCTGGCAGTTTGCTCGCTCTACATTCTACACAGAAGAAAGGGAGGCGCAGTGAAAGCCAAAATGATCGGTGCCTTCAGGGTTCTGTATTTAGTTCAAAAGCGGTTGCTTGATGTTGATGAGAGCTCTGGGTTCTTTTGACATGATAGAAATGAAAGAAGTGAAAAACCTTTAAGTTGTAGATCTCACACACACTTAAAAAAAAAAAAAAAAGTTGAGTATACTTAAAAAGGTTAAGCAACCAGCTGCAAAGGCTTTTTTGAGTATACTCAACTAAGTTGTGTCAACTTAGGATAAGAAGTTAACTCAAAGTGCTATTTTAAGTTTCTCAAACTTGATATTTCAAGTGTTCTTTACTTAAGTACATGAGTAGACGTGAGGATCAAACTCAATATTTTAAGTTATGTTAACTTAAGTACATAAGTAGGTCTGAATAGTAATAAGTTTGAGAAACTTAAAATAGCACTTTGAGTTAACTTCTTATCCTAAGTTGACACAACTTAGTTGAGTATACTCAAAAAAGCCTTTGCAGCTGGTTGCTTAACCTTTTTAAGTATACTCAACTTTTCTTTTTTTACAGCCTTCATTTTTAATTAATTAGAAATGTACCGTTAAAGAAAAGAAAAACATCGTAAAACACAAAATGTTTAATAACAATAAGTAATTTGCTTGCAAAACAATATTGTCTTTCAATTTCAACACTTGAATAGTAGACAGCAGGGGGTCAACATCCGTATAATCTCTACTTCATGCCATTTTAAACCCAAAGACACCGACTAAAGTTCCGTCCTAATACTCAGTCAAAACAAAAAGAAATGCAAATATGTGTCTGCATGGCGCTATGTGGCAGTAACAACAATAAACTAAAATTAATACTAAATTATAATACACCTAAAGCGCAGGACCAGCAGTGGATAGTTCAGCAGTAATATACAAAGTATATACAAATAATAAACTTGTTAAACATCTAATACTTAAGGGTGTTGACCAATTTGGTCAACTCATACCATCGGCATTTGGTCAAGTTGGTGACATTTCAGTCCCTCATGAAAATCCGGTTTAGATATGGCAGGCTACTTCAGCAAACTGTTCTTTAAGGCCTGAACCCGGGTAGAGCACTGGGTACCAAGGTTCATGAACACCTTTTGAATTACTTCAAAAATGTGTACCGTAAGTCCTTCGGATACTCCAGGTTAGGAGCCTGGATGAGCCCAAACAAAAGGGCAAATGCGGTTGGGAAGTCGCATACATCCTCCAGGACAATCCGTTCCTCAATAACCAGGGCGATGCTTATTGTTGTTGGACTTGAGCGGACCGCCCCAACGCCATCTTCAACAACTGAATATTCCAAGTTCAACTCCCTTGACGCAAAATTCCTCCGGGTCTGTATTTTAAAGAAAAACAAGCATAGAGAGACTTTCATAAATATTCACCCCCTCTTTAAAGTTCTCTTTTTTTTCCTTCCCATTCTGTAACAATACATTTGAAAAGTCAAAATACATTTTTGGTTGGTAAATTTTCTGCAGATTTTAAAAACTAAAATATACCACTTTCATACCATATTCACCCCCTACACATTTGTATTATAGTATTTTAATATTTAAATATTCATACTCTGAATGTCTTGTCATTAAATAAATAAATAAATAGAGCAGAATACAGGGAAACATTTGCTCACTGTACAGGCTTCCTTCGATTCAATGTGACAAAAACCTGAAGGAACTGGAGCAAATCTGCCATTGAACAATGGACAAAATCACTCCAAATCTGCCAGATTCTTACCCTAAAGACGTGTAGCAGCAAAGGGTGCTAATGGTGTGTAGGAGCTTTTTTAGTTTTATTTTCTTAAAAAGATTAGCTAACCAAAAAGGTATTTTGACTTTGAAAATGCACTGACAGAGAATGACTTTACAATTTAAAAATACTCCAAAATATGTACATGCATCATTTTTAAGTCAGACAAATCTTCAACAGGTCTAAATACTTTCTGAATGCACTGTATACAAGCTCTCAAAACCCATGACTAATTTGGGCATGGAATTATAAATGTTACCAGTAAATTTGAAGGAGAATTGCTGTTACAAAATGCATGTGATGCAGGCACCACACTCACATGTAACCTTGATGCTACAGTAATATTGCCAGTATTGGCGATATCACATGAAATTAAATGTTAAACTGTAAAGTTACACTTATTAAACTATTTAGGTGGAATAACAAAGTAACAGTGAAGTAGAAATGAGGGTTTGATGAAAGTTTGCATTAGTGTTTTCTTGCTCAATGTGCAACCTAAATTACATTGACACATTAGTCTTACCAGATATTTCTTCAGAAAGCCGTCCAGCTTCTCCATCAAAGAACGGTAGACCCCATAGAGCTGTAGAGTTTCTGTGGGCAAGCACATCAGTTGTCTGAAAGATACAAAATGAAGATTAAAAATGTATATATTCATAATAATTATATTTCAAAAAATTCAATGCAAACTATAGAAGACAAAGGCATTTGGCAAAATGCTTCCAGCATTGTCTCATGCATTTCAGGTTGGCTGTAGTCACAAACTAAATTAACCTATATTTTACCACTGTATATATGGCATCATGTTTTTGGACATGGCTTCAGGGTGAAAACACAGTAACGCTCTCTTGCTTTTCATCTCCGAAATCACCAATTTGAAATGTCAATTAAGTCAAACAATACAATACACCTGTGAACATTAACGTGTATTCATATTTATTTTGTAAGACAAACTGGAATATTAAAGGGTGATCTGATGGTAAATGCTCTGCTCCAATGTTATGGTAGTTTCATAATTGATGTCTTGTGTCGGACTAAATAATTGTGAAAATGCCCCTCGTCTGTCCCCCAGTTTTTGGTCCCAGTTCAAATCTGATTGAGGACCCCTGCTATATCACATGCACTTCCTACTTATTGATTACCTGTTCATCAAAGGTGTCTAGAAGGATCCTCATGTCCTTTCCAAGTGTTCCGCGGCGTGATCTGTACAGCTTAATAAGCTGCGATGAGTGTGCATCCAATGATGACAGGAAGATCTTCTTCAGGTCCACTCGAGTAATTCTGTAGAACTCTGCACAAAACAGTTTGCATGTAAGGAAACAATGATGCAAGTTTATGTTCAATTGTATAATTGTCCAAAGGCATTAGATACATGCTGCTTTCTATTTCAGAACAACAAACAGTAGCCTGTGGATCATTGTACTCTGCAGGCAATTCTGTGTCTGCTTCTGGTAGATCAGTTGGAGTTGTTGGGGGTATTACAGATAATTTAAAATCCTTAACACTGTAAGATTTGTGCTTCCGGGTTACACGACTA